>VDFB02057452.1:0-22106 GCA_007258455.2 Sequoia sempervirens
CTCATTTACATATAACTAAAAAAATTATACAACTATTTTGCTACACTTTCCACACATTAATGTGTAATTTTCATGTTATATAAATTTAATGTAATTTATATAATATACAAATTAAAGTATATAAAAGTTAAATAGTGACAACTTCCTTTTTATTTGTAATGCTATGTTAAAAATAGTAAGATTGTCAAAATATAAAATACAATAATGTGCTCCATGTTGAAATATTGTAAAGGTAATGACTAATAGTTTTTAGAGGGATTAATAAAGAACAAATAGAATGAGTGGATGCAATTTATAGTTGTAGAAGAAAATTTTATCTATAATTATTCTTTTTTAAAAAGAAAAAATATTAAATTTTTATGTAGACCACTTTTAGAATCTAAAGTAGTGCATGTTGGAAGAATTTTTTAATATCAAGGAAAGATACAAATTAAAGTCCATTTGACCAACACAATCATGTTCCAAATGTCATATTTTCTTTTACCAAAATTATCTTGACTCAATTATCTAAAATAAGCTCTTTTCACAAAGGACCTTCTATAGAGGACAAATAAATTTATCATGATGAATTTTATTATATAAGAGTCATATTTTTCTATTTGTATGTGTCAACTATGCAAATTCATTTCCACATTAATAGATCAACTACTATTTGATTTCATACCATCAATCATCTTGACCACGTAAAACATAGAAAAATAGGAGGAAAAGTAACAACAAACAAGATTAAAGAAACTAAGCAATGAAATTATAATAAAGGCAACATGTATAAATCCAATTTTTCAAAAAGTGTGTAAATAGACATTCATAAAGATTATGAAGCTTAAAGAATCTAAGAACACAACATTAACACATTTTCAAGTCCCTTTTGATGTCGGTTATTCTAGTATGAATCTTGAGCAAGAAGCTTATCGTTTTGTGAAGCTTAACCTCCTCAAATAACTCTTTCAAACTTTCACCATGAATGAAGCCAAATAACTCTTGGAGATTGCCCACCATCACATTAGTTGGTATGAGTTTTCCATAGTCCATGAAGTTAGAAAGTAAGCTTTTGGATTCAGCTGTACATGTTTTTCATTCGATGTTTCAAATCACACTCAGTAATCCATCATTAGGAAGAAGAAAAATGAGAAATAGGAGTGTAGATAGCCTAATAAAGGGCAGGGTAGATATGAGGAGAGAGAAAAAAAGGAATATAAAAAATCAAGAAATAAATAAATTGACAACAACAAAGACCAAAAAGAAAAATAATAATCATAAGAAAAAATACATTAAAAAAGCAAAAATAATAATATTAGAATGTAAATATAATATTATTTTAAATGTATAAATAAAATGCAAAGATATAGGATTCGTATACATAAGTGTAGTTGCAAATGCATGGACATATTTAAATATTATGGAATGCTAACAAAATATAAGATAATACCAGAACGTGTAATATGAAATAATTAAAAATATGCAAAGAAAACATAAAACAAGGGCAGCAGTTGCATCAGAGTTCACACTTAATTGTTAAATTATGTATGGTTGTTGGAGAGGTAATTAGCAAAATAGAACATATATAAGCATCTTCTTGATGGGGGAATTATTCATAATTGGTATATTAATACATATGAAATATAGATTTTTTTTTTTTTTTGAAATATAAATTAATGATTAATGTGAACATCATCTAAATATAGTAATAAATATTAAGAATGTCTAATATTCATAAAATGTGAATCTATAAATCTAATAAACTTTGGAATGAAATATTATCAGAGATGACATAATAGAAATATTTAGTTGAATGAATACACATGAAATATAGACAAATTAATTTGAATGAAATATAAGTTAATGATTAATGTGAACATCATCCAAATATAGTAATAAATATTAAGAATTTGTAATATTCATAAAATATGAATCTATAATTTTAATAAACTTTGGAATTAAATGCTTTCAAACGTGACATAGTAAAAATGTTTAGTTGAATCCCATTAATCAGGATGTGGTGTGATTAGAAATGGAAATATATATTTATAGAGTTTGCATTTAGTCATAGGGATCATATAACTTGAAAGCTTTAACAAATAAATGTCCTTGTAGCAATTGACATGTACTGTTAGAAATAAATATGCAAGGAAAGTTTGTAGGTGGTGTGCAGAGAGTAGAAGTGCAGTATTCTTCCCTTTTGAAGCTCATTTGTTGTCTACAAATAGTGTATTTAGATATTAGAAAATGATTATTGTTTTATATAAGAATATTGAATGAATAGAAACATGCATATAGTTAAAGATTATAGGAAAATATTTTACTTCCTTTTATGATTTGTTGATTATTGTTGAAGATGATTGGCATTGATGATCACATTGTTATGGTTCAATGTGAAGCGCCCTCTTGCCGAGAAATCTCGTAACATGAAGATGATGCCCTATTTATCTTCAATGTAGTCTTCATACGTGGTGTTGTGTAAATCAGGTAGTAACATTTGCACAATGGATTTATCCGCAAAGCAATGTATTGTTTGTTTGTTTTTGGGTATAAGAATGGTTTTTAAATAAGAGGAGAATATATAGTTCACATCCTCATTACATCTTGCACAAAAGGTATGAGAATAGTATTGTTATGAAGGGAAGAAAATTTAATGAAAAATTTTGGGAGGTAAGAATTTTGAAATGATTACTTGAAATGTTGACTGGAGGAATTTTTGTAGCCTTTCCTCTATTCTTTTGTTGTTTAGTTTGCAAATAAATGTAGTTTTGATGGTTTTGAATGTGTTGGATGGCTCTTTCTGCCTTACAATATTTTTGAATAACATTGGTGGAAACTTGTTTTCTCCACCTAATTTTCTAGTTCTAAGAACTGTTGTGTGAAACCCTCATGTAACTGTATTTGTTTGTTAATGGTGAGTAAATTAGATTTAGTTTATGGATTGTAATGATAGAAAGAAGAAAGCAATAGATGTAAAGTTGTTTAGGAGAAGGCTTTGAAACATTTTTGTACTTGTGCTTTGTCCATGTTTGAATCACTATCTTTGATGTCAAGTAGAAACTGTGACACCATTCTTTTTGTGGAGATAATAACTGCAAAAATCATTCCAATGGGATAGGTATTTTTAGTTATAAGTAATTATTTGATTGTCATTTCTGGTATGAACTTATATTCTTCACATAGTCGGGGTATGACCTCAACTATGCTTGTTTCTTGCAAATGATAATGCAGTCATAATCTCCACAATCATAATATGTTTTGTGTGCAATTTGGAAATTTGATACACGTATTGTTGAGCTTGGAATGATTTTGTCTTCATGTTCTTTGACAAGATGGGCAATAACATTTAAAGTAATTGTCATTTCAGCTTTAGCGTCTTTTAAATCTGCACGGAGCACTTCACGTGATTGGTTGGCTTTGTACACAACAATTATGTCACCTTCAAAAGTGTTTCCAACTTTTTGGGTGTTTAGATCCTCAATGGTTATGGAATTGGGACTTCCAATTTTTGATCTATAAAGAATACAGTAGAAATTCTTAAGCATTGAAAAAATGAATTAGCATAGTGGAAATTGTATTTTTGTTTACTGAATACCTTTTGGGCGTTTCTGCCTGTTTTGGTGCTTCTTTTTTTCTTGTTCTCTTGTTGCTTTCCATTCTTTTCCTACAATAAAATATTATGCTATTGAATTGTATATAATGAAATTGTAGTAATTTACGACATGATATCAGTTACAAAAATTTGTTTGAGCAATTGTAGAACTAAATGTGTTTGGTTGGAAATAAAATAATATTTTATTTTTTGTAGAAAAACATTAGTATATTTGCTAAACATGTTGAAACAAGGATACGAGTTTAGATAGGTAGCATATTACAAATATTGATAGCAATGTAGTGATGGTCTACAACACAACAAATATTTTTATATGGTTAGTGAGAATTAGAAGTCAAGTAATTTTGTTGATTAGGATAGAAATTTATAAAAGTGGCAAGGTGATCAGTCCAAAATGCTTCTAATTTGTAGGTGGAAGATGCATGTGTATTTGAATTACACAATACATGGTCAATTAGTGGTTTGTTTATAGTGTGTGTTTGGTTTAATATGAATTGTGTGTCTTTCTTTTGCATATGATTAGAGAGTATTTTTTCGTTTCTATATTTATGTCAATATTGAAATCTCCTATAATATAAAATATGTTTTGTGTGTTTATATGTGTAAGTATTTTATCAATAGTTATTAGAACTTCTAAAATTGGAGTGTTGGGTCTTGCATAGATGTTACACACATTCAACTCAATGTTAGTTGTAGTTATTGTTATTGTAAAGGCTTCAATGTTGTTGTATGTTGTGTTGTTCTAGATATAACTATTTTTTTTTTAGTTAAAGTTAGTATGCCATGTATGTTGTATAGACCAAAGGAATTGAAATCTTGAAATATATTGTTAGTTTCAGACGAATTCATGTGTGTTTCTTACAAACATAATATATTAGATGCCATTATGTCATAGACATTGAGAATGTCATTTATATATGCACATAAGCTATGAGTGTTCAATGTGCACATATGAATTTATGGGATGTTATTAGGAAGTCTGATTTCATTTTCAAATATCCATTGTGAATTTGATTGAAGGCGTTTCATTTCGAGGACTATTTTTTTCTTCACTTTAATTTTTTTACATTTATAGGTTTGAGCAAGAATAATGATTAAATTTATTTTGTTCGTGATAGTGCTATGTAGGTTATTCCATGTTGTCTAATCCCAATTGGTTCAAATGCTAAAGCGTCCATTGTAAGTCCTTGGGATCAATGTATAGTTCTTGCACATGCTAATTGTATTGGAAATTGTTTTCTAATTGTAATTCTTTTTTTGGTGAGTGTTGTGTGGATGGGCCTAGAAATGCGTAGTATAGGTACCCATTCTTTACTAATGTTTTCAGTATAATAGTGTGCTAGTTTTTTGATTTGTTGTTGGCCAATTTTCGAATCGTTAAATTTGATCCAAACTATATCTAAATCATTGTGTTTTGTATATGCTTTGAATATGCCATCTGATCCATTCACTAGACCATCTTGTGTATTGTAGTTTCTAGCATATATTTCTACAAGTATATTTGGTTTCATGCATATTTGAGTTGGTAGAGTAGTTGTATGAGTGTATGATCTTATTCCATTGTATTTATCATCATGTTCCTCATTTGCATCTAATACAATGATATCTCTAGGAATGGTTGATAGCATTTTCTTATTGTGTTCATCAATATCCTTGCTTATATAGAAGAGAAAAGAGAATGTTGGGTCCATTGGTGGTAGACGTAAGCAATGGTGGTTAAAATAATCTAAATCGTCACTTGTATGTGAACCGACACAAATTCTATTGAGAATTGCAATGAATTTCTCATCCCTTTGTCACATGGTAGAGATCAAAGAATAGTAGTTTATATTGTCATTTGAAAAATTTTAAGGCATTAGTTCAAACAATGTTGGTTTATTTTCAAATACAATAGAGTCAAGTATGGGTTACGTTTGGTAAAGATCCCCACAAAAAATTGTATCAAGGTTTTCAAAGTATGCAGTTGGCATTTGCATTATTTCTCATAATCGCTTGTCAATATAGCATAGAAACGTTGAACCTAGTAATGAAATTTAATCAATGAGGAGGACACGTAGTTGTTGATAGTGCTTTGACATTGTATCCAATGTTTCACTATTCAATGGAATGAACTCTGATTTATTGAAAGGTATGTGGAACATTGAGTGTAGTGTTACTTCACCTATGTTGTATGTTGCTTTTCCTGTATAAGCAGTTATTAGTCCCTTAGGCTTGTCTAGGTCATTGTCAATATTGTTATTGTAGATGCAAAGAAGAGCTTGGTATATGGCTTTTGTAGTGAAAGTCTTGCATGTTCCAACTCCACCTGTCAAGAATAAGTGTAGTAGAGTTTAATATCTTTCACTTTTTTTAAAACAATGTCCTTTACAATTGCTTGTTGCTCTTTGTTTAACATTTGTTGTAATTTGTAGTACTCATTTTTTTCCATAATTTGTGGATCTTGAATAATTTCAATTGTATTGAGAGTTAAATACTATTTAACTTTATGTGGTTCATAGTTTAAAAATCTACTTGTATGTCATATTGTTCTTGATCTTTTTTATTTTTTGTGATGAAAGTCTCATTGGAAGTGCTTTCATCTTTAGCATTTAGCTCATGTATAGCTTTGTCAATGTCACCCCATCCAGAGTGAACATTGTAATTGAACTTTGCACGGTTAAGCTGAATTATTTTTTCATGATGTATGTAAGCATTTTTCCATGAATTGAAATTATGTTTCAATGTATTCTCATGTATTGTAAAGGGGACATAGAGTAGTAATTGCTCTTTACAATGATTGTCTAGATCAGCATGTTTATTGAAATTGATAAATCATATAACATTTGGTTTTCTCTTTGGTTCAATTCTATTGCCATTCTTGTTCTATTGTGCAAAAAATTTTGCAAGGCATATGCCAAAAATATTTGAAGGACATTTTACATAGTAGTCTATTAAATATTTGCAAATTACATTTTCTAATTCATCTGGTTCTTTGACTATATATGTGTTTTACCAATTTCAAAACAAAAGTGTGATCATTATCAAGCCTTGTATTAATGAATACACATTTCCTTGAGCTATAATTGAGTGGAAGGGATAAGGAAATGTGAGTAGCTTGTTGTGATGACATTTTTTTGTAAATTAAGTAAAGCATTTCTGAGTTTGGTTATCATCTTTATGACATCAATATTGTTATGTTGGTGGTCTTTACGTATTCTTTTAAATGCATGTGTCATTGATTTTTCAACCTTTGTCATGTAAGAGCTACAATACATTGTTGCTACGTATGCATTAAAAACAAATTGTGCATCTGTATTTGCTTTCCATAGTTGTGGAATTTTCTTTGCAAAACTATTGTTCCATAGTTACGATGGTTTTCTTTGTAATAGCTAGTAGTGTTGGCCTATGGAATGTTGATCTTATAGCTATGATATACTTGTCCTCATTGATATCCATTTGATCTAGGAACATTTGAAAAGAGAAGAATGTTTCATATGTTCCTTTTTCCAAGTTTGAAAAGATATTGTTTGTAGTTGAAATTATATCTTTATTCTTGTCTACTAGTGGTTTGAGTATTAGAGTTTTTTCCATTGGTGACAATGGGAAATTGTATTTGCATGCAACTTTTTTTGTTTTCCAACATTGCTTTGTTTGATGATGTTTGTGTAATATAGCTATATCAGGTTGTAGGTGCTATGTGCTACAAGTTATGTACTTGTCCACAAAGTCTAATATTTTCATTGCTATCTTTGCCATATATAGGTGCATTTTTTATCCATAGAGAAAAGTGATCATGTTCATTTCCACGATTTTGAAATTCATACAAAGAGAAATAGTCTAAGACATTTCCAAAGAAAGAATCATTTGTAAATATTAATCTTTTGATTGAATTTATTCTATGTCTATAGTAACGTGCACAAGTAACTGGATTTTTTTTATGAGACTGAATTTATGATTTTTATTTTTGGTATAAGCTTCTTGTTGTTCTAATCTTGATTGATGTGAACTATGTAATTTTTCAAGTGTATTAGATAGAGGATCCCAATTTTGTTTGACACTAGTAAATGTAACAAAAAAAGTAGGTGGTCCTAGATGTCGTATCATTGAAAATACATTCTTTTTAAGTTGTTGTAAATAATCAAGAGATGTTCTTATCCTTTTGAAATCAATACAGCCAATATCTAATTTGAGTATCTTCTCTAGGTTAGGTTTGTCTTTGACATATTTAGCTAGTAGCTTTCTTCCTTCTAGTTGACCTTTACGAATTCTTATCCACATTGTAGACATAACTTGTTGTATGAGTATTTTAATGGTCTTAAAAAATAAGTTTGTTATGTGGTAGGAAAATTGTCTATTTGAATGTAGCAGCTCCCATTGTGCAATTTTTTGGTATGTGAATTTTTTGACAATGTCATCATCACGTGGATTGCCAAAAAATAGTGTAGGGAAATTCATCTCTTTAGAATACTTATATTTAGATATTCCAATTGGAGAATTCTCTTGTCCAAGTGCTATTTCTATAATTTTTCCTTGCATTTTATGTATAGATCTAGATTCAGTGAATCCATGGATTAAAGATTCAAAGGGATATTGATGTTTTGTGTCACTTTCTAATTCACTTTTTGTTGTACTTTATTCATTGTTATTTTCATTTTGATCATTGATTTGAAATGCTTCTTCCCAATCTTTTTTTATTTCAACCTTTTCCATTTTGTAAAGCATTGTTTTGCTTAATTGGGTCAAGGCATGCATGATAGTATTTGGCTATACCATGCCTTTTTGGAATGCATTTTTATATTCCAATTGTCTCTTAAGAGAAACAACAATTGTTGATGTTTCATCAATAGATTGTGGTAGTGCTTTTTGTATAATGTTCATGTTAACTGGAACATTAATGATGGAACCAGTTAATCCTATTTGAGATCTTTTGTATCCTAGTTCCCAAATTTGAGAAAATGCAATTCTAAGTGAGATAAGTCATTCTTCTAATTGTGATAGAGTCTGTACATATTTCAATGGTTTGTTTGTTCGAATATTATGTGGTGTTACATATTTAGGAAGCATGGATTGTTTCAATGATGTAAGGTATTTTTGACAAATAGAATTTATCAATATTTGATCGTTAGATTGTATTAATTTGTAGTAGGTCTATTCATATTTTTCTTTGAAAATCCTAATGTATTTGTTGAAATACAACATTTGACAGGTTGCACATGCATTTTTTGGTGTTTCTTGGATTGTTTTTTCAAATATTCCTATTGGTGAGAGTGAATTCATTTGTTTTGCCACTATAGATATCACTGATTGGTTGTTGCGTATTTTCTTCTTGATTTTGCGGAGTGAAGTATTGTTGAAATTTTTTAGCTTTTTCCTTTTCATAGGTTTTAATATTTGATTTTGATTATTTGTTATGAATTTTTTAATTTGTGGGAATGTTGTTGGTGCTTGGTAGTTTAGATTGTGTGTTTCGTACACTAGAAGTGACTCAAAATGTCCACTATGAGGAGTTGCATTGTGGAAAAGAATGGAGTATGAGTCTGCATTGATTGATTCATTGAAGTGCAAGTACTCTTTACCTATTTTCATTGACCAAATACATATTTGTATCTTTATCCATTTGGATAGCCAAAGAATACAAAATATATCTCCCCATAGTCCAATTTCTTTGTCAATTGTAGTTGGTTTTGCTAATAATCACATTCTACATAGATATGTTTTAGGATAATGTACTTTTTGTAAATCATGTAGAGCCTAAGGATTCAAGTCACAGTGGTATGATATAATTGTGTCTTTTTCACCCTTTTTAAGGCATGTTAAGAAGTAATCAATGGTTCCATTTTGTAGTTGGATTGATGTGTATTGAAAGTTGAGTAAGAGTTCTAATGATTGAAATAAGCAATCTCCAACATTGTACTTAAAATTGTTCATTCTAAATAGTCCTTCATTTTTAAGTGCAATATCAATGTTAGAAACTTGAGTTTGGCCTTTGAATTGATAATTATCTACATCTATCATTTGTATTTTTTCTATGTGTGATAGTTATTTTGATCTTTTTTTTTGTTTGACATGTTTGATACTTTGATTTTGATTATTACTTCTAATCAATTGTTTGAGTTGATGGAATTTTGTTGTTGGTTGGTAGTTTAGAGATTGTATTTGAGTACTTAGAAGTGGCTTGAAGTGTCCATTGGAAGCATTTGCATCATGAAAGAGAATGGAGTATGACTCTCCAAGGGATAATTTATTGAATTGCAAATACTTTTTCCTTGTCATTGACCAGAGACATATTTATATATCTAGCCATTTGGATAGCAATTGAATACAAAATACATCTCCCCATAGTCCAATTTCTTTGTTAGGTGAACCTAGTTTTGCAAATAATCGCATTCTATGAAAATATGTTGTACAATCATGTATTGCATGCAATTGGCCTAGATTATGTGGATCCAATTTGTAGTTATAGGATTTTGTTGCTTCTTTTTCATCTTTTGCAAGATAACTCAGGAAATAATCAATAGTCTCATTTCGTAGTTGGATTGATGTGTAATGATGGTTGAGTAGCAGTTCTAGTGAGTCAAATAAACAATCTCCTACATTGTACTTAAATGTCTTCAATCTATATAGTCCTTCGCCTTTTAATGCAATATCAATATTGCAAGGTTGACTTTAACTTTTGAATTGGTAATTGTTTACATCTATAACTTGTTGTTTTTTAATGTCTAGTAATACCTTTGATCGTTTTACTTGTTTCAATTTTGATGGTTTTATATGTTGTTTTGCTAGTTATTTAGCTCTTCACCTTCTGCAATAGATAATTCCCAAATGTCATTACAACA
The DNA here is from genome assembly GCA_007258455.2 of Sequoia sempervirens. NCBI lineage: Eukaryota > Viridiplantae > Streptophyta > Pinopsida > Cupressales > Cupressaceae > Sequoia > Sequoia sempervirens. Next base: position 10,408 of record VDFB02057452.1, read on the forward strand.
TATTTGAATTTATAATTATTGTAAATTACTATTCTTATCTTTTTAATTTCTAATAGTGTCAAAATGTATAGATATTTCTAGTGCTTAATACTATTTGCATAAATCTAAGTTGGAGAAGAGTCAAACATAAATGCATAAATTTCAGTAGAAAGTATCAAGCAAGTTGACTTTTTATAAGGGTACAAAATATTGATTAAAATGATCTTTGATTTTTAATTTTTATAAAGGAAAACATTGCATTTGAGAACTTAAAAATGAATAACAAAATTTTACATTGTTTTTTATTCTTAATATTTGTAGACATGCATATACAAGGAACTTTAAGCATAAGAAAATAGAGAATTACAAAAATCAAATTAGAAAACTATCTGTAGCAAATCATTTTGTTAGACTAAATTTTGGTTTTTGAATTCTAATTTGAAATAGAAAGTGATTTTAGGGGAATTATACATATTTCCAAAGTTTTCAAAATTATATGCATTTTTGCATGTCTCTATAGATTGAAACTTTAAAAAAAGGAGAGCATGGTTGTAGATTTATGCATAATTCTAGCATCAGATTCCATCAATAACTTTATGCTTTCCTCCATACGTTGTAGTCTAGTCTTTTTTTTTGCACTTCCATTGTAGTTTATGAACAAATCTCACAGTGGCTTAGTTGTTCTATGGCAATAAAATTAGCAGGTTCCTTGGTGACACAACAATAGGCATTGTGAATGTTTGTGTTCATGTTCTTAATATCCACTTGGGGATGCTGAAGGACATGCTCAATACTTGATTTGAATTTAGATTTGTTCATCTTGTTGGAAATGCTAGCACATTCAAACAACATTGGAGACTGGTTGAAAAAAATCTCAATAGTTTTTGCATTATCTACAAAAACTGTGGCAAAGGAAATTAATTAGTAAGAAATAATTTCAATAACAATAGCACAAAATATCAATATCCAATGACATAATTTATTGTTTCTTACTATTATTATATAGAACTACTATGGATAGGGATTTGATATCAAAACTTGGTGTTAAGAATCATACCCTTGATATGGTTCATGTAAAGACACTCATAATTTGTGTCTATCAAGTTGTCAACTTTTGTAATTGGCACTTGAGATGTACCATCATTCTCTTGTTTGTCTTCAATAGCACTATTGTAATGTAATTTGGAAAGTATTTATAGATTACTTTGTCTAATAAACCTGTATTTGAGTAAACATCATTTGTCACTACTTCTTTGGCTTTAAAATTCTATATCATATGTGTTGAATTATTGCACATATAATTAGATGGTGGATGTTGTGTTAATTTGGAAGATTGAACGAAAAGCTAATTTTATTTGGTTGTAGAGTCCAATTTGTAAGATGACAACAAATCATCTTCAGATAAATTCCATGGGTTTGAAATGATATAGTTGGAATTTGTAGTTTCCTTAGTTCCTTCCATGCACCTAGCAGTTATTTCATAGGCATTTGCAGCCTCTTCAATTGTATCAAATGTTCCAAGCCATCAACGTTTCTTAGATCTAGGCTCCCTAATTTCTGTAGCAAAATGACCCCATGGGCATCTCCTAACACCTTTATATTTTTTTTTCTTTCTACGGTACTTGAATCCCTTCTTATTCAATTTTACTTGTTCAAATACTTGAACTGCTTTTGCATGTTCTTCAAAACTTGACTACCTTCGTACTATGTCCATTTCTTCTTTGCATCATCTACTTATATTCAAGAATCTCATCAGGACACATTAAGCTTAACTTTGTCGTGTCTCCAATTTCTTGGGTTTAGAATTGGAGGCTGGCTACTTATATTCTAGATGAAAAGGATTTGACAATAATTTATGCAAAGAAGTAGAAGACTAATACATTGCATAGCAGTAGTATAAGAAATTGAGGGGTATCTTTGACTAGGATGAGCAGCAATATCAGTAGGCACATTTTGACAAATACAAAAATAGATGGGAATAGCATATTATTGTGATAGAAAGGAGCAACCATTGCTTGCTAAGGTAGACTACTATACAGTTTATTAAAGTTTTGGTATGGATAAACCATCTATAGATAGTTTGTGTTTGGTCCATGTTGTGATCCACAATCAGTGGAATTGTTACTTTGATCTCCTGTAGAAGATGCATTGTAACATATTAAGTAGTGTACTATTTGAATAGAAAATATTCAATTTAGGATATAAATAATAACTGTTAGAGTTACTTTGGTAGAAGATACATCCAAGTTACTTATCAACAAGTTAAATAAAATCATTTGTTGAATGGACTATGAATGTTTGAAAAGAGACATATAGTAACAAAAAATAGAGAGAAGCCTTTTTTTTACAAGCATGCTTGAGTTGTTAACACTAGGAACAAATCATGTATTGAAAGCTTCTACAAGTGGGCGGGTGCATGAAGTTGGGTTACAATTTTGTGGCCAATTCCAAATTTTTTTTTGAAAACTAATAACACGCTCATGTTATGTCATTTTAAAAGCAAAAAAAAAAGTGAAAGTGATTCATTTTCTATTGTCTGTTTTTCTGTTCTACCCATTGCCAAAAACCCTCAATTTCACGCTCACATTCTAGGAGGGCCGTATTCTACAAAATTCATCAACAACGGTTGCTTTTTGTTTGGAAAGATGGCACCACCACGACAAAGAGGTGTGGGAGGTAAGTATTGTTTGCTATTTGTTTTGAATTTCTTAGTTTCAGGTTGATTTGATTTTAATTTTTAGGGTTGGTAGGGTTGGTAGAAGAGTAGGAAAATACTTAACAACAAAATCCTCAACAAAATCAACCTCAACAAAAAAATCAACCTCCCCCACCAATCACTCCAGACCTTCCTGGCACTCAACAAAATTTGAGTGAAATTGAGAACAAAAAAACAAATTGAATATTTTATTAGTAGGTTGAGTGATCCAAATGCTTCAACCACAGAAAGAATGACCCTAGCAAATTCATTGAAAGAGATGTTAAAAAATGTAGATTCAATTACCCAACAAATAACTGGATGGCAAGATAGGAGGGAGGCATCTAGGGAATATTATGTGGCGATAAAGCTATCATATAAACAAAGAGTAAAAAATTTAAAATTGCTAAAGATGATTTGTGTAACATTCACTAACCCTAGAACATCAAAGATCTTAGCGTAATGCAAAGGGACATATTCATTGATTGCCACCGCCAAGGAAGATTAAGGAACCATTTTATGATGGGTGGTGCCAGGATACTTTACGTTACACAGCGTGCAACAATTTGTGAGGATCCCCAATGTTTTCTTAGAAACTATATGGTGAGTTAGAGTGATGAACCAAATTCCAAATTATTTTTGATATGAGGGTTTTGGGGGCGAGATGGGGTTGGCCCGAGGACTGAGCCTAGTGCCGCAGTACGGATCTTACTGGCAAAAAGGGGGAGATGACCTCTTGCTAGTCCACCTCGTGAGCACATTGTTATGCCTGCTGTTGCGAAGGAGAGTGCTGACGTAGAGACATTGCAGACAATCAACACTTTGACCCAGAGTGTCATCCATCATAATATCCCTATTGTACAATGCCATCCAGGGGAGTCTTTGGGTGAGGTGGCCTTGAACCCATGTGTGTGTCAATCTTCGGGGCAACTTGTTCATATGACCCCACGAGAACTTAGGAGGATGCCTACGAGGATCTGTACATGCATCTATGAGGGATGAAAGGATGGATTTGACATTTTATGATGCATATGGCGTGATACTCGAGGTAAAAGTCGAAACATGTTCCATTGAATTTAATTTATTAAGAATTTTGAATGCAATGCAAAGATTAACTAATTTAGTTTTTATTATTTTTCCAGTAAGAGTACTTGAGATAGAATTGTTGGATACACCGAGTCCCTCTCCACCTACTTATTTTTTGAAGTAAACCTATCGGTGGGGTACATGTAACAAGTAACAATTATAAATTTATTACATGTTAATAGCATTTGTTTTATGAATGGTATTTTAATATGTGATTTTGGATGTTGAATAGGCTAATATTGGAGGTTTCAAGCAAACACCTCCTAGTGCCAGTGGATTCACTCAAATGTATACAGAGGTAATAGAATAAAGAGAAATTAACTAATGAATTCTACTTAATAGATTTGTGTAGTTTATATTCATATTGTTGGTTACATTGCATTACACATCATTCAAACTCAAAGCATTACTACAAATTCCATTACTAATAACTAGATGTTGATAGATGACAAAATTTCAACTGTACAATATAGTTGTTTAAAAATTCAACATAAAGCGACACAAGATGCAGTTAGCACCATGGAGGCATGTGCTTGCAAGGTGCACCAACAAACAAACTATGGATGCTTGGAAAAATCTATGAAACCATGTGGTAAAAGAAATAGCATAGAAAGGAAGATAGTGGTTTGAAAAATTCCTAGAAGAAATGTGGTCTCATGGTGATGGGAATTCCATTCCATCACCACATGGGCTCCCATTTATTGACTTGCTGTTCTTCAAACTACTCTCCTATGATACCACATTTTTCATACATGTTCACCAAAGCATTTTATCAAACTACTCACTTCCTTATAGTTGCTGCTATGGCTAAAAGCCTAAAATAGGTGCTTTCCAACAAACTATATGGATGCTTGGAAAAATATCTATCAAAGCATAATAGTAAGTAATAATACCATAGAGAAGGCAATGAAATTTTTGAAAAAATGCTTGGAAGAAATGCGGTCTTATGGTGATGGAATCCCATGATGTGCATTGTTTGTAATGGAATGCGATCACCACGAGACCTCATTTCTTTTGAGGTATTTTTTCAAATAGTTCACTACCTTCTCTATGCCACCATAGTTATTGTACATGTCTATGAAAGCATGTAATCAAATGGTTCAGTAGCTTGCTGCTATGGGTAAAAGCCTAAAAACATGTCCTTTCGAACAAGATATGGATAGGGAAAATAATAAGCATGATAATAAAAAATATATAGTTTAATACTTGTACTCAAAATTTTGTTCATTAGATCTCATACATTATAAGTCATGATGTGGATCGCTATTGTAACTTTTTTTTGATTGAATAATTGATTGTTCTATTTTCAGATGTTGGTTGTGGAACCACCTCCAAATGTTACGAGGGCAATGGATATCAGTGTTTCATCCACTATACAATCCTCGATGGATCTAATAGGGGAGGTATGAGGCAAATTACTAAATTTCAATTTGCATTCGTTGTTATAGATGTTAATTCTAGTGAAAAATCAAACCATTATTGATTCATAGTTTAATTCCTATTTGGATTGTTTATACAGGGCTTGAGAACACCTCAGCATTGGGGTGCAAATATTTCCATCATGGAGAGTGATCGTGAGATGGACGTAAGTGATTATTTTGTTAAATATATCATTTTTTATAATGTACTTTCTATATATTAATGTCTTTACTTCTTATTCTAATAGTTAAAACTTCACCTGAAGCTAAACTCTAGGAGGAGCAATAGGATCACTCCTCAAGCATAGCAGAAATGAGTGACGGACTTATCGCCATCGGATCGCCAAACAAAGGGAAAGAATTTATTTCCAGAGCATGGAGAGAAATAAATTTTGATTCCAGAGCCCTTTGTTGTATGCCTAGACATGGCAATTTTGTACATATTTTGTATTGGATATTTTTGACATTGTATGCCTATATGGCATTCTCATAAGCCTATATGGCTATTTTGTAACTATATTTTATACTTATATCGACATATATTGATGTATGCGTACATGGCTATTTACAATTGATTTAGAGAGAGGTATTATATTGTTCGCTAAAGTTTGAATAAATATTTAAACTAACTTGTTATTTAAATTAAATATTTATTTATTATTATATGTACGATATTTTAATTTAACATAATATAAATTATTAAATATATTTTTTAAATATTATTATATAATAAAATTATATATTTATATTAACTATATTATATATTTAAAATTTATATGTTTGTTATTTAGGTTATAAATACAATCTATATTATATTTATTTGATTATATATATTAGATATATAATATATAAAAGGGAAACAAATAATTTAAATAAAAATATAGAGATTAAGAAGGAGACAGGAGGATAAAGAAAGAAACAGGAAGATAGAGAACATGAGAGATGGGGGATGGGAGATAGATATACTGAAATGAAGAGAGAGAAAGACAGGCGGAAAGAGAGAATGAAAAAGAGAGATAAATATAGAGGAGAGGAGAGAGGAAATAATCCTATCTCTCCCCCATCTACCCATCTCTCTCCATTTCTCTCCCTCTCTCGGTTCCTCCATATCTCGACAATCTACCTCCCTATATCTATCTATCTCCATTTCTCTTCTCACATATGTCTATCTCTCTCTCAAAAAATATATTATTACCACTTTTGGCAATAAAATATAAGATTACACATACACATGATTGATAATGGTTATCTCTTTATAGTTTCTTGTATTTTTCATGAGCATTCTATGAGTCGGGGGCTACACCAAAAATTGTTATAACTTGGACTATCTCCACTAACTTACCAAGAAGACTTATTGACCAATGTTATTTCTAGCCTTTTTCTCACTCACAACTTTCAAGGAGTATCCATGAACTTGTTGCATTGGCTGATCAAGTTAATGATTGTTATTCCATTTCATTTTTATGTTTTTATTGATAATTTTAGGTTGGGTTTGTTGATTTTGTATTAGTATTTAATGGTATCACAATTTTGATATAGAAAAGCTCACAAAAGTAGGTGGTACATCAAGTGTTTCCCAAAATAATTGTTTATAGTTTAGTTGACCCTTCATTGGCCCCTTCACTTGTCATGGTATGTAATTTCCAAGTAATTATCATATTTCGTATATCATGAGAGAGAGGAAGATAGATGGGGAGAGAGGAAGATAGAGGTAGAGATGAATAGAAGGGGAGAGGAAGAGGGAGAGAAATAGATAGAGGCAGAGATAAAGATAGGGAGATATGGGGATAGATAGAGGAAGAGGGAGAAGAAGAGATTGAGAAAGATATAGATCCAATGAGATAGAGAGATAGAGATATAAGGAGATATAAAGAGAGGGGGAGTGGGGAACAAAGGCAAAGAGACAAATAGAGAGAAGTAGAGATACAAATAGATATGGAGAAAGGGAGAGATAAATAGGAGATAGAGATAGAAAATGATTTTGTTTATATATTATTATTATTATTATTTTGTATTATTACTATTATATTATTAATTTTATTTAATATTTTTATTATATAATAATATTATTATATATTTTTTATTTCATGTATTAGCTATTATATTCACCACACTAATCTCATACCTAAGTAATTTACTGTGTCTAATCATAAACTTCTCTATAAATTTCTCTTCAACTGTTTATGTGTTTGGATTAGATGCATAATCCTTGAACCTCCTTTAGGTGCAAGTGTTAGTATATATACCTCTTGTGATATAGAATTGTATCATCCTCTATCTCTCTTTATTTTTCCTAATCTCTCCAAAGATCTTGATTAAATGATCAATTTTTTAATATTTTAATTTGATTTGATCTATATAAAAATATATTAATTATTAATTATAATAATTTCATATTTATATTTAATAGTTTTTATTATAAAATATAATATATATTAATATAACCTATATATACTATTATTATTATTATACATAGTATTTCTCATAGTGTTAGAAAATAAAATTGGACATAAATTAGGTAATAGGATATCTAGCCTCCAAGATGTTTCTAATATAAGATGAAAAGACATAGGCATTTTGTGTAAATTATCATTAATCAATACTTTGGACATAATTTTCCATATGGTAAATCCATTTTAGAACATATTTTGGATTAGAGGATAGAAAAGAGAGCTAGTCATTTACCAATGCATGAGTGAGAATTGAGTTAAATTTAATAAATCAAAATGTGTATAGGAGCGAATTTGCACCCCTTACGCAAATTCCCCTTTTACACTTCCTCACCTTAGAAAACCAAATCTGAAGGAAAAATTCCACATTAATCCACTGCCTTCATTCCACTTGGCATCTGTCTTTTGCATTGGTAGAAGAATATTTGTTGGGGATGCTTGCGTGACGCATAGATGTTTGTGCAACATGCTTACATACCTGACGGATTCCTACGTATGAAGTTGGCAAAGGTGTTACACTTCCCATTGGGGTCAGTTTGTAATGTCCCTCTTCAACCAACCAACCCGAATATGGAAGATTATCTCCCTTCTTCAAATTCTTCCATTCTTCATCCAATCCATCTTCTTTTTGCACCCTCTAAGCATTCTAGCAATCATTTCTTGCATTCTCAGCCTTCATTTTCACTCTCAAGTAGCACTTTGGCACTCCATAGCAGCAACAACAACATTCCATCAACTCCATAGAGCAAGTGTGGAACAAGCCATTGCGGTAGGGGCTTGAGGTTTGCAACACCTCCCTTCATCATAGTTGAGGCTATGGTGATTGTTCAAGTCCTCTTTTCTCTTCCATTATCTAGTAAGCTCTTGGTGGAGGTGGTAAGCATTTTCAATTCCCTCCTCGATGATTTGGTTGAGTAGCACTTTACTGTTTTGTAGTGTTCATTGTGTTCTCTACTTTCTTTTCTCCTTTATCATACATTTCTCTATCGTTGCTATCTTGTCTGTCCATGGAGGTGGAAACACCAAAATGGGGGTCTCATTGAGGCAGGCCCCTATATAACCCCCAATAATTTTCCCTCTTTCTTATGTGCAGGTGGCGTGCATTTGGAGCTAGCTAGTGAACAAACTCTTTTGTGAGATTATCTTTGTCACCTTAGCTTTAATATATTTACTTTATCATATTTTTTTGTATCTTTCCTATTTCATACTTCTTTATTGCTCCCCTAAGAAATAACTAGCTAGGTCATCAACTCATTTTCTGGCAGTTCTTACTGTATTTTCAGTCCTCTGGTCATATGGACACCAACATTCCTGAGAGATGCCAATGTGCTGCACTATCATCCCAAAACCACACTTCCATCCTTGGGCAAAGAGCTACCTGCGTAATAGTGTTGAACCTAAAAATTGGCTCGCCTAGCCCCATTCTGGATTTCAGGTCTATAGAGTGATTGATGGACCTTATAGTCCTCATCATTCTCATCTATCATTTCAAGATACCCCTTTAGATTGAGGTAAGTTAGCCTGGAAGCCTTCCGCTCTTGGTTCTCTATGACCTAGGGCCTTGAATGTGGTTGGTCCCCCTCTCTTACATTTTTAGTGAATGTGATGTGAACCAACATTTTCTCACTCGTTGGTGTTGAGGCTTTTCCCTTGTACCTTGTGATCATTGTGCCCCTAAGTGTTGTGAAGGTTTATGAGCATCACAACCGAGTCCAAAAACTTTGGGTATATTTTTAGGAGAAGTATACGACACCTTCTGATGGAGAGGACGAAGGTCATTACTGGTTTCTCTACAGGCCTTTTTGCTGGATTCACCATTGGTCTCATCACACAAGAGTAGTTGTCAATGGGAGAGATAGGATTCTCTGATGAGACTAACCACATCCCTAGTCCTCCTGCATCCCCCACACCATCATCGGTAGATGAGCATGAGGCTATTCACATTCCTTTAGAATATGTCTACACCCTCAGCAAAAGGTTGGGTGACTTGGAAAACCACTTGGAAAGAAACTCGAGGTTGGTTAGGGCCACCTGGGTTATCACCAAACTAAAGTATATGGTGGGAAAAGACCAAACATGCATAGAACTCCTAGCTAGTCTCTCTAGTCTAACTGAAGCTTGTGCTCCTCCAAAAAATCCTAACATTGTACAAGGGGCCACTTTTTAAGATCATGAGAGACAACTAGGAATGTTGATGCCTCCTATGTTTGTGTACATGGCCGATGTCGTACCCTTGATCAAAATTTCCTATGCCTTTGAGAGATACAAAACTATCAAAGTGAACAAGACCCCCTTAGGTTTCAACTTCACCTCTCCTATTACCTCTAAAGTAGTGGAGGTTTTGGTTGGATGAACAGTGGAGGCTTTGGTAGCAGCAATGGCTTCAGTAGTGGAAGCAACACTGGTGGAGGTGGTTCTGGTGGAGGCCATGGTGGTGGCTTTGGAAGCGGAGGTGGCTCCAATGAAGGCCCTATTGGAGGAGGTGGTTCCAGTAGTGGTTCCGATGGTGGTCACACCGGTGGGTCTAGTGGTGGTTCCGATGGTGGTTTTGGAGTAGGTTCCTTTGGCCTTATATCTTCTAATGACCCTATTTTGACACTCTTCTTCAAAATATGGATAAGATGCAAAGCCAGTTGGTGAGACTCTCCCAAGCCTCTTCCTAGCCTATCTTTCAACCCTTCTTCTGACATAGCTTGCTATCGGTAGCTATTTTGAACACTCCCTTCCCTCAAGGAATGGAGATTCCTAAATTTGAGAAATATGGTGGCAAAGGAGACCCACAAACACATGTGTATACCTTTAATGCCATGTACACAAATTTCTTCCATCATGACGCTTTGATGGAAAAAAAATTCCCTCGATCTCTCAAGGATAAAGCACTCGAATGGTACTATTCTTTGCCCGACAATTCCATTTTCTCATTTGATCAATTTGTAAACCAATTCCTATGACAATTCCAAGCTAACATCGGTCCAAAAATGACCTTTTCGAATCTTGTTTAGTGCAAACAGGGAGATAATGAAAAGACTACTAATTTCATAGCATGGTATCAAGTGCTCTTCTTATAAATATCGTATCTGCTGCTCGATTCTAATGTGAAAAAGATATTCATAGGGAACTTGCAAAGGACTTGGCAGGAAAATTTTTCCCTTATGAAATACCCTTCTTTCATGCATTTGTGTGCAACCCTATGAGAGTATCAACAAACGGTAGTTCAATTCGAGGGATTCTCCTCGTGCTCCTATTTTGAAGGAAATTCCATTGTATCAATCTCTTGGAAAGGTAAGGCTATTGTACATGTAGTAGCTGCTACGAATGACAACAACCTCAAATGCAACCAAAAGCTCACAAAGTTAGCATAATCTTATTCTTCCATCCTGCAAAAGTTGTTGAAGGATAAGATCATAACCTTGCAAAACCCTAAACCTCTTAAACAACCTTACCCTAGTTGGTATGATGCAAATACCTACTGTCAGTACCATTGAGTTAATAGACATGATACCAAACATTGTATGTGCCTGCATCATGAGATACATGACCGCATTGAGGACAATACTATTCGTCTCGATGGAAGTAAACAAAATACAAATAAATTAGTGGTGAAAGCAAATAGTGAGTTGTAGATATACATCAACCCATTTTCGTCCCATTCTACCAACATGATTATCGATCCCACTGATTCTATCACTCAGCCCGACACCTATGTTAACATGGTCATGATTACTCTGACTAAGCATCTTGTGACTGGCTCATCGGATGTGACATTCACGTCACATGACTTTCCCTTAAATAACAAGCCCTCTCCCATCTATATTCCTGCTCGCCTCAATGGCAACATTGTGATAGGAGTCATAGTAGACCCTGTGAGTCAAGTGAATGTTATTACAAAAGAGACGTTGTGGCTTAACTCGCTATCTAGAAAAGAGTACAAAGAAAAAAAATCTACCATCTGTACACACGATGGTCTTTGTCTAAAACCATATGGCTCAATAACTCTGTCCATCCTAGTTGGACCAGGGTTGTTGACATAATTTTTGATGTCATTCCAGGGTGAAGCCACAATAGTGGTTT
>VDFB02057453.1:0-29629 GCA_007258455.2 Sequoia sempervirens
GATGCAATACAAGAAGATCCAAAATAGTAGGGTTCTCATCCTGAATATGGCCAACATGATGTAGCATTAATGAATTGGTAGGGTGAGGATTTTTGCAAGGTTAATCATACACATGAAGTGGATAAAAAGCAAGGAAGGGGTAGTGAAAAGGAAGAGTCTGTGTTTTGATTTGATGAGCTACCTTCTTTTGTTGACCAAGATGAAGAAAGAATGCTCATACCAATAGTAGCTACAAGTCAAGGGCAAGGGAAGATTTTGGAAAACCAAGATTAGTTTGCATAGCATGATGAAGAGGTAAACGAGGTTGGTCGAGTGGATAATTCCACAATTTGGTTTGATGAATTACCTCCCTTCATTGAAGATGAGGAAGAAGAGGTGGCTTGTGTCTCATCAACAATAGTTTTAAATCAACAAGAGAAGTGAAAAGATGAGCCTTGTGTGGAATATGAAAAAATTGATGAGTGCTGCCATGAGCAGATACATGATAGCAACCTTAAGTTGAATGATTTAAAGCTTGAGGATGATTTTTTTCAAGCTGAAATTGAGCTTTTTTGCTCACCCTAAGATGTTATTCCACCATCTTTGGAAGAGGGTTATCTTAAACATCAAAAGCAAGAGGTGGAAGTGGTTGTATTCTTGAATGAGTCACTAGTTGATCTTGATTGGTTGGAGGAGCTTCCTTTTTGTTATACAGAGGAGCTTGAGGCTAATTCATTGTTTGAAATTGTGATAGGAGAGGCTATCTCATTGTTTGAACCTTTTCCTTGCTTCATTGAAGAGGAAAATATAGATTCAAAGTGTTCCTCCTTAAGTAATAATGAGTGTTTTGAGCTTGGTCCAACTCTTACTAAGAGCCTTCCAAGAGTTGATAGATTTGATGAGCTACTAGCTACTCTAATTGAAAAGGATGGTCCATTGACCATGGAGGAGGAATGGAAATGGAAAGCTATCATGCAAGGTGAGGATGATGCTATTATTTCTAATCCATCAAAAATTTTTCCCTCTGGCCCAAAGCCTTCGAGGGGATGTCCTATTAGACATCTAACTAGGTTGGAAGCCAACAAGAAGAAGTAGCCTCATAGTGACACTGGTCCAAATCATCAAGGAGGGTATCAAGTTGAGCACAAATAGTCTACTTGCTCACTTGATCATCATTAGTTCAACGGTCAAGACAGGTGGGTAGGTGACTGTATTTTCCTTCTCGGAAAGGTGTTGCAACAATTTGCTGGATATTTGATTTTTCTCCACCTCTTTTGATTGACTCACAAACTTGTGGAATATTGCAGATTGCAAAGAAGGGGCAGTTATTTTCTTGAACCAATAAATATTTTTGTTTAGGCAACATTTTCCTTAATTAGTAGGTTAGGTTAGTGTTTATTCTAATAAGTGCTCAAGGCACATTTATTTCAGTTGTTTTCTTTCCCTAAGTGTTGTAGCACATGTTTTCTCGCCACTAGGGCATTTTAGTTTGCTTTTAGTTTGGCTCTGTTTGTTTTCTGCTACTATTTGGAGTAATTTGTAGTTTAGTTTCATGGTTTTCTGAGTTTGAGAAGGGGTAGATTTGACTCTGCGCCTAATCAATTGTTTAAGGAAATTGGTATATATGCTTAGTAGGCAAGCATTCAATAGAAATTGCCAAAAATGTTACCAAATTTTCACCTACAACTCAATTTGGTAGAGTTGAAGTAGTTTATTTTCATTTTGGGGTGAAAAGATTCTAACATATTTCTACCATGCTTAACCATTGCATATTAAATTTTAAAAGGAGTACAATTTTTATTGTACAATGTGTTGCAATAGAAAAGAAAGAATTCAGTTCAAATATCATTCAATGCTTTGCAACATAAAGGAGAATACATGAATTATAAGAATTTTCTTCATTCATTTTGCAATTCTTTCATTCATTATACAATGTTTCATCCATTTTGTAAAGGAAATATACACAATATTGAATAAACATCACTTTTCTATTCATTAGAAAGAAAGGAGTAATCAAATGTACCACACAAGCTATGGGAATAGTTGAACCAATGCAACATAAGAGATATGCTATGCATCTGAAGATAAAGTAACAAGAAGAGCACATGAAAAGATACATAGCCATCATTTTGTATTGGAATCTTGTATTGGTATTCATTGTTTCCAACTCCTCCTTGCTCCTGATCTTCCAAATGAAACTGCATCACGATGAAAAGGGTGGTTAGAGTTTCAGATATGAATCTCAACATATTTCCTATGAACAAAAATACAATACTTTCCTATGATGCATTGAGTTAGTTGAATGAGCATCAGATGTATACAAGAGAGCCTAAAAAATAAAGCATCACAGGAGCATTGAGCTTTAGTATTTTTTATCTAACATGTTTCTTCACTGTGCAGGTATAGGTGAAATCATGTTGCTAATTCAATTATGAAGAAATCATAGCATGTGGTGAAAAAATGGGCTCCCACAAGGGTTGAGCCTAGCATGCTACCCCTAAGTCTCAGGAGGGGAATGAAATAAGAAAGTACATCTAGAATGCTAAAGTTAAGCATTTTTAGCTTAAGTAATTTGCAAAATAGAATATAAGTACATCTTGTACATCATGGTCCTACATCATCTGTTTATTGTCATAACATTATTCCTTGTTGTTTATGCCATTAGAAATATATACATTGATGGTGGAGACATTCATTAAGTACCAAAGGAGCAAAAAATTTGAATCAAAGTACAGTCATCAAGCATCCGCTACAAAGAAATACCATATCCATAGTGGGCCAGCCAAGTTAAAGGAGCAATGTGTCACAGTGCAAGGAAGATCTTTTTTTGCATTTTGAGCAAGGGCAGTGAGCAAGACAATGCAATCAAGATGACAACTATAAGCTTAAATACAAGTGATTTTTGTTTAATAAAGAACGATCCATAAACGAGTTTGAGTTTACAAGTCAACTGTTCACAATAGCCTAGGGGTAAAGACAAGTTACCAAATCCTTTGATAAGTCTCTAAACACTACTATCAAAAATATATTACATGGTGAGGAACTGACCATGGATCTTCCTCTTGAAACAACCAAATGAACTGAGAGTCATTACAAATTTGCAAGTCATAGTATGACAGTGAATAGAAAGAAGAGTATAATTCTTGCAAAGGTTTCGAGGGATAGTAGCACCATGATATAAGAAATGCCAACATTTCAATGCAAATTCACCACCGATTAATAAAGGGGTAGCATCCTTCAGGGAATAGTAACTTGTTTCCAAGTACACCTTATAGTGAGCAACTGGGGGTTTTGGTGTGGGCTGCGCAAGAGGTAACAAAGGAATGATCAAGGACAACCCCATCAAATTGAACATAGAAGGGTAAAATCTAAAGTTTTACTTTGTAACACAGTCATGATAATGGATCATGTATTTGCAGATCTATAATGTATTGTAACCAAAGAGATAGTTTAGTATGATTTAAAAGACATATCTGTTTCTCTCTTTCTGATGGTAAAATGTAACTATAATCTCTGGTGGATAGACCCAACATTTTAAAGATTGTCATCTTGAAATTTCTTTGAGTTGCAAGAGGCATGGTGACTGGTAACTGTAGTTAGGAAGAAAGTTTGAATACAGGAAAATATAATGCCTCAAAGCATGAAGACAAATTGCATAGCACTCATTGTATCAAGCATGGTGAATGAAAGGAAGTGAGTCTTTTGTCTAATTGTGGTAGTGAAATTCCATGAAAATGCAAACCCAGGATGAAAGGAGTATTCTCTTTTCTTTCAAAAGAAAACAATAATAAGACCCACACACAACAATTAGATTCAAAGCTACCACTGGTTTTTTGTTTCACAAAAAACCCTAGCTAGAAATAGAAGCAATAAGGAGATAAAAGATGAAAATACAAAGAGCAGGGTCGCCCTCTCACAATTGCAGGTGGCCTCTTTGCTAACGATTCCTCGAGTGTTCAACCAACTATGTAGATGAAAGATAAGTATGGGGTTACTACTGGTGCTCTAGAGACCCAGGGAGAGGACCTGGAGGGGGTTATGAAGAGAAAAGTGGTGGTTGAGGGAATTGCGAGCTCCATTCGCAAGCTTAAAACTATGATCGCTATGGAAAAAGATAAGGAAACCCATGTTGAAAAGGATAGGAATAGTTCTTCTTAGGAGGAGGATTCCCTGGGTAAAGGGGTTTTTAAATTTGATAGAGATTATTTATTTGATGTGCTTGGCACTGCGTGTGAGTGGTCTATTGTTTTGTTTAAGCTTTTTAAGTGGTTTTTTCATGAGCTCAATAAAAAAAATGTCAGAGTTAGGGGTATGGTTAACAAGATTGAGGGGTCCTCTATTCAGAACCAAATTGATGAGTTGTTTGAATCCTTGAACACTGTGACAAACATGGTGGCGGAGGAAACCCTCAAAATGAAGTAGAACATGGAAGAAAGAATCCTTAGTCTTGAGGAACAAATGGGGAAAGTTTGGGACTCTGTGATGAGAGATGGGGAGGGTCATAAAATTGATGGTAATTATGTATCTGCTATTGATGCCTCTCCTTTGGTTAGTGCTAAGAAGAGGAAAGATATTTCCCATGATGATGGGGGTGCTGGTGCTAGTAAGTAGATGGGTGAAGCTGTTGCTACTGGGAAGAGTGGTGAAAAAGGTATTGTTTTGATTTCTGAGGTAAATATGGGTGGTCCTAGAGCTCGTACTAGGAACAAAACTAAAACTCAGGGAGGGGCTTTTGGTAAGGAAAGTTATGATGTTTTTGATAGTGCACAAAAATCTATCGATTGCGACGTGGAGGTGGTGGACATTCTGAAAAGTATGTAGTGTTGTTCGCTGGTTCTCCTTTTTGGTTGCTTTTTTCCTGATTGGTTGCTATTGTGGGGCTGTTTGCTGATGTATTACTTTTATCTTTAGTTTCGTTGCCTTCTTTTGTAAAGGGTTCTAGACCCCTTCAAAAACCATTATGTATCTCTAATAAAAAACATTCACTTTTCATTATTCTAGCAGCTACAAACTCAATAGGGCCGAAAGTAAAAAAGAGAGTAAAGTCATGTTCCATTTTGAAAGTAAACAAAATAGAAAGAATATCCATGGAGGCCATGACCTGAACTGTTAAAGCCTCTGTATCTACAAAATAGAGAGCCAAAAATGTTCTGTACGAGGGAAATACATGTGCAAAAGAAATGCTTTCATTTTCTTTCATAAAAAGAGAGCAAATAAAGTTTATATTCTATTATTTTAGAGAATAGAGGAAATATCTATGGAGAGGTTGCAACCATAAGATTCAGAAGGGAATCATAATAAAGGAAATAACAAACTTAAAATGCAGATGATTCTTCATTGTATAGAAATAATGGAACTTTTAAAATTTTCACACCCAAAATGTGCAAGAAAGACAAAAGCATTCATCTATTAAGCTCGAGTTGAGTGTCTTATGGGAAAGAAATAGGAAAGAATGCAAGATTCAAACCTTACCTCAAATTTATGTGGAGGAAATACATTATAATTCCTATAGTGATGATATTCAAAGGTTCTTTGATGGTGGACTCAAGAAAAAGCAGGGCATCGACCAGTGAAACAAAAGAAAAATGTATCAAAGAATGGTAAAGTTTGTGACTGAAAGCTAAGATATGCTTCCAAATAGAGAATAAAGAAGTCACCATTTAGTTTTGAAACAAAGAGGACCTATTCATGTATTTACTTGCAAAAATCTCCATGAATAAACTCCTAGAGACAACAAGGAGATGGGAAGATTAAGCTCAAACCTTCTATGAAGGCGGTGTAGCATTGTAGAGAAAATAAAATGGAGAAGCTGAGTGCAAAAATGAATGGGTGAAATGTTAGGACACAATAGTTTTGTGTTAGGGTTTTTTCATTTACCCTAATTTGGCCTTGGGTTTTATTTCACAATGTTTTAAGTTTCTATGCAAAATATTAATACCTTGGTGGTATTATTTATTTACCTTGCATATATTTTACATGTCCAAGCTTTGCATACCTTAGTGTTCCATTTTTTTTTTAGGAAATCACATAGGCATGCACCTTAGTGATTATTTCTTATGATTTTTGAAGAAATCATATAGTTATTTTCCTTGCATATATCCTACATACCTAGGCATCTTCATGCCTTAGAGTATTTTTTATTTTTATTTTTTGAGATCAAAGCCTTAGATATTTACCTCGATTTTGCAATGTCATCAGAGCTAAGGTTGACCTCCTTCCTTTTTGCAAAGAAATCAAAACTGCAGATATTGTAAAGCAATATTAAGGTAATATTCTATAAATTGCCTTAGTATTTGTTATTTTAAATGCAGTAGAATTAAAATAAATGCATCCAATCCTCTTAGAAACTTTCCCATTTCAATTTGAGTCTTTTTGTGCAAAAATGGAAAAAATAGTCAAACTAAAGTTTCTATTTCAGTTTTTGGTTAGTTTAGGGGTGATTTTTGAGTCTTTTCTAGATCAACCCTTTTGGGAGGAAATTTCCCATCATTTTCATCTAGTTTGGAGGTAGTTTGGGCACTGATTTTGAGGCTTTTATTTGGAGCTCGAAAATGGCTTTGAAGTTACTATTTTGGAGAGTAGTTGAGTCAGATTTTTTCATTCTCACTATTGGAGACACTTTGGAAGCATAAATTGGAGAAAACTTAGTTTTTTCTCAAGATTTCAAGAGTTCAAATTAGCTTCTTACTCTCTTGTTCACTTGCAGAGAGATTTGTAATCTATTAATTTGTACTCAGATTCTCAAATTTTCATACTCCTTCAATTTAATAAAACAACAGAGCATTCCTATCTCATATCTCATATTTGTAGTATTGATTCAATGTTTCATTATGATCATAAAAATTGGATCCTTTGTTATGTGCCATTATTGTGAATCTGTGTGCAAGAATTTCATATGATTTAGGTTGTGTGTTGTGTTCAATTTTTGAGCCTTGCAAATCACTGTTGAGTTGTATATTTACGATGAGATAGTGAAAGTTAATGTTTTGAGAAATTGATTGTGAGTGAAGCTATTAAAACAAGTTAAAGTTCTAGTGCATCACCCATTAGATGTTAGGATTTTCATTTCAGTTTATCCTTCTATCGTTTTCCTCAGAAAAGTCATTAGTTTAGGTGATCTGCCAGGGGAACCAACCCTCTCTAGAGATTAGCTTTAGTATGCTTATTGATTATGCCTCTTTCTAATTTATGCCATGTTTTATTTGTTGTAGTTGGTTCATAGGACTTGATTGATTTCTTGAGTCAAGCCACTGTGGACATTGTTCCATCGATTCCCCTAGATTAGGCAACATGAGCTGAGCAGAGGCCACCACCTAGTGTGGGGGGTTATGATGAATTATTCAATCCCCTATCTAGGTGGAGGATGTCCTATGATGATGCAATGAGGACCATTGACATGGTTAGATTTGAGGTTGACGAGGTTCAAGTTAGAGAGGAGCAAATGAGAGCCACACATGAGGAGCTCAAGTTTGCATACAAGGATATTTTGTCCACTTTAGTTCCTTACAATAGCAAGACTAAAGATTTCTTATAGTTAGAACTCAACAAGGTGCAAGTGGAGCTTAGCAGAGTGCAGATGAACATGGAACAAATAGATTAGGAGTGCATCGTAGCTCTTGTATGTGAAGGAAAATACATAGACCAGGTACAAGGCCTATGAGAGAATATGAGCTCAATGAGCCACTCCTGAACCACCGTCTCTCGATGAGCACCACCACCACTAGACCCCAAGGAGTCTGCTAGCCATAAGCATCCTTATATGTATCATACCATTACATACCACATTTTTCTATTGTGGTGACTATGTATATACACTTTATGATCCTTGTATATGAGTATGTTTTTGTTTCTATGAGTTATGCACTTTTATATCTTACATGAATTAAATGTCAATGTGATCTATTAAGAAATCTTAGTAAGATTATTTAATAAATGTCTCCATGATCTAATTGTCATGTGATTAATGTGATTTGATTAAACACCAATGTTTATCAAGATTCTATATTTTTAGTTAAGTATAATTATGTTAAACTAGATGCCCTTATGATCTAATTTAAAATCAAATTCATATAACGATCTAATTTAACACAACACACATAGGATTTATTAATATGGAAAAAGTAATAATTCAAGAAAATGAAAAATTACCCAAAATAATTCAAGGTCACATACAAAATATTTTTTCAAGAATGAAACAATGTGAGATAAAATAGAAAACCATCTACTTAATCTATCACCATGCTTTATCACACATACTATTCAAAAGGTTGTTAAGTGTAATACCTGTTAAAATGCATAACATTTATAGGTTATTTGAGAGGTGTACCATCCATTGTTTAAGCTTACACATTCCAGATCCATAATCTTCATTAATGATATAAGGTCCTAACCATTTTGGGCTAAACTTTCCTTTTTCATTTGAAGCTGTAATGGTGCGAATTTGTACCCTTAGAAAATTCAACATTTATTTTACCTTTAATTCATAAACTATAAGTCGGATGATGCAAATCCCACCATCATTAGATTATTCCTTCCACGTAGCCTTGTATTTTTACATTAGTGGAGGAATTTTTATCGGGGATGTGTGCATTCCATGCAAACATCTGTGTGTTGTGCTTACATCCTGACATGATTCCTACCCCTAGAATCTACAAAATAGTTACGCCTTCGATTGGATACAAAGGTAACATCTTATGTCCTCCCTTGATTAATGAAAATTGACCTTTTACCTCCATTTTGGAAATTTAAACTCACTTCTTCACTCTTGGATGCAATTCTCTCATTCTCTTATTCATTCTTGCAACTTCTTGCTCATTCTTTCACTCTCTCACTCTCCCAAGATCACTCTTTCTCTCTTCTTGGTGATTCTTGCTCTCTACTTAGCTTCTACAACACATTCTTGTTGCAACTCCACCACCTTTAGGTTGAGGAATCTCCATTCTCGACATGGTGTCATCTTCTCCTCTTGGACTTGAGTTCTAGCAAGAGGAAATGCACATTGCTCTTCATATTTTGTTTGCATCATTCTATCTTATAGAGTAGCATTTAGGATTTCTTTACACTCTATTTGATAATGTACTTTCTATTCTCTCTTTATTGGTTTTTCTATCTTGTTGCATATCTATCTATCTATGGAGGCGGGAACACTAAAACGGGCATCTAACTGAGGTAGACCTAAAAATGCAACTTAACATTTTTCTCGTTTTTGTGTGTACAAGTGTGGATTCATCCTTTTGGAGTTGAAGTTGAAGAATCAAAGCGTGGGTGGAGTGGTACATTTTCCTTCTCCTTCTCCTTTTTCATTTTAAAATTAGAGTAGTTTCTAGTATTCTTCTTGTTATACTTTCTATTTCCTTTATTCTCCCTATCAAACCATAAAAATCTATTAGTTGGGTCATTAGTAGGTCCTTCACATTTTCTAGCTATTTATCAGGCCTCTATCTATACAGGATTCTAGTTCACTTAGTTGTGGATACAACTATTTTTAGTAGAAGGTAAATAGTGCACTATTTTCCCTTCCTTTTTAGTCTTTCTCTCAATCCATGAAATAACATAAGATAGTTTAGGGACGTTCATTCCCTTAGGATCTCCCGTGACCTAGAGCCTTGGGGGTGACACATCCCCCTACTCTACATTTTTGCTAAACCCAACGTGAACTCTTTGTTTTCATTTCTTGGTATTGGATAATATTTCTCTCATGTCCTAGGTGAATTATATATTTGTGTGTCACGAAGTGTGTAGCTTTGTGACCCATTCTACGACCCCTAGATACATAGGTAGAAGGACTCTTGGATATTCAAAAAATGGAATCTAGGTAGGTCACTATATATTAACACAATCTTCTACATCATTAGAGTTAGTTCTATTTGAGTATACAAACATGGTTTCATTCATGTCTATTCCTCCTCTCAAAAATGAAAATGCTACACTTGAAATAACATTTACCTTGCATGATGAGCCTCTTAATAAAGAGCTCTCCCATTTATACATCCCCACCTAGATCAATGGAAATGTCATAATTGGCATCTTAGTTGATCTGAAGAGTTGAGCAAATGTGATAACAAAGGAGACTCTATTCATAAATGGCTTACATAGGGAGTGGTATGAAGAGTCAGAGACCACCCTTCGTATGCATGATGGATTCTTGGTTGGACCCAAAGTTGTTGATTCTTCATTCGTTATCATTCCAGAGTCTGACCTATTCTGAGTTAGACTAGGTATCCCCTGGCTTACCTCTATGAATAGTGTCACCTATGTAGTTCATAAATGTTTAAAATCCCTTCATGAAGGATCTGTGTGTTGGCATTGGCATAGTTTGTCATTGATGTCAAAGGTTGAATTAGTTCATTCAATTCTTGATGTTCTTCATGGATTTGAGGGAGGTTGCTTTATCTCATGGTGTTGAAATGGATTGGTGTTCCTCATTCATTGCATGGTCTCATGATACAAGCTTGTTGCTTCTTAATGTTGAAAGTTTGATGCTTATTGCAAAAGGTACTTGCTCTTTATTTTTCAAAGGTTGATGGAGTTTGGAGATTAATTTGTCTTTGCAAATCATTGATCTCAAAGGATGAGTTGTTTGGAACTACTTGGTGTCTTAGTGCTTGCACATTTAGTGTGTTGATAGTGGTTGTAGTGCAACACAAAGTTGCTTCATGGTGTGTAATGTATGATGCTTTCAAAGGGAGTTTTGGTTCATTTCAAAAGTTTATTCATTCAAAGATATCATAGGTTTATTCTCTTTTTTAGTCTCAAATGAATAATGTTCTGCGTCAAGTATATATGGTGAAAGTATCTTGAGGCTTCGTTTCACTTAGGGTTTCCTTTCTTTCTTTGAAGTATATTCAAAAACCCTACATAAGGTTTATTGTGCAAAATCAATAAGCAAGGTTACTTTACTTTTTGTTTTATTTACACTTTGACCTGGGATCATCAGTTAAAGGAAGGTTAAGTAGAAAGTTAAAGGGGTTATTTTCATACACTGACCAACCCCCTTCACTTTAATAACTTGCTCAATAGGTAAATAACTTTTAAGGTTGTTGTTTATATTAAAATCAATGGTCATTATTTAAATGTGCTAAAGGCGGGTTTGAGAAATCAAAGGTCAGTTTTTAAATGTCACCAACAATTACTTCTCGAGACTTTAATTTGATGGTTGGTTTTTCACATGGTTGTGCTTGAGAGTTTGTTGTGTAACTACCTGGTAAGCATTGATCTATGATCACCATGAAGCCATCAGTTTGAAGATCAACGAATAACATTTAAAGTCTATTTTTATTCTAATTAGGATGTGTAGTGGATTGAAGAATGAAGCAAGTGTATTGAGAGGGGTTTAATGTTGATGGAGGCCTAAAATTTGAGAGAGAGATTTGAAGTAAAAGGTACCATGTTTTGTTTTGCTCAGTTAAGTGTGAATAGAACATGGTTACTAAAGATTGCTAGTAGTTTATAAATTCTAATGGTTTGAGTTTTGAGAGAGTTTTGAATACATTGATATCATGAGTTTGACAAGATCAAATACAAAGGAGAAAATATAAACAATAATTCATAAACTGTGTACGACTTCTTTCAATAGTGTGTATTCATTGCATAAACTATTGTGTTGTGAGTGAAATCATTGATGATCATAGATTAACTAGAGGTAAGGATAGTATTGTGAAGTTGCATGATAATTTCCTGTGTGTAAAGGACAGTGGTGGATTTGTTTGACAATTCTATGGTTGTGTAAAGGAAAGTATGCATGAAATACATTTTTCTTTTCTTTTGTGCAGATATAAGTATGATATGAATGAGGTAATAGGTGAATGAAGTGACATGTCATTGTTCAAATGTCCATGTTTGATATTATTGTGCATAGATCACATGTATATGTATTTTGGTTTAAAATCAAGGAGTGTGCAAAGAATGTTCAAATGTCCATGCTTGTCATTATTGTGTAAGAGACATGTTTGTGCTATGTTTCTGATCATCCAAAGAATGTAACAGTCAAAGGTGTGTACATAGGTCATTGTTCACTATTTGTATCTATTTCTTCATGGTGTTTGTTGAAGGGGAGTCTTGTAATGATTTGGTTATTTATGTATGCAAGAAGGGTCTCATATTGAGTGTTTATATGTGAATAATGGAGATGGAGAGTTGCTGATGTAGAGACTGAGCAGTGGATAGTATGGAAACATGGCGTGAATGGTGATTTGGAACTAGCTAAAAATAGAAATTAAGAATTTAAATAAATAAACTTATTTATTTAATTAAATGTGATGAGCATTAGTCAGGGGAGGGTGAATTAATCTGATAAAGTTAATTATTTTATTAATAGTAGAAGTTGATGAATTTAACTAAATAATACAAATTATTTAATTAAATGGTTAGTGTAGAAGTGATTTAGGAAGAAGTGATGTTAATTAATTAGAATTAGATGCATAATATCAATCAAGATTATTTAAGTGTCTACATTTTGTCCCTCTTTGAAGCGAGGTACTTGTTACATTGGTTCAAAGATTGATGCTGCCAAGATCAAAATTCAAAAAATTCTAATTTTTTTGGATGCCCCACTATTGCCCCAGTGGAAGGAATTATGTTGCTACATTTCCCCCTTGAGAGATCGGGCAAAAAATTCAATTTTTTGGGTCAAGCTTGCGATAAAGATTCAACAATCGTTCGATTGTAGGAAATAGGCTACATGATGCAAAAATAGGCTCAAGACACCAAAAAATGGTTAAGCTTGGCTTCGTAGCTTGCAAAATGGATCAATGGGAAAATAAACCCTAATTTCTTACTAAAAAACCATAATTTCCAAGCTTAAATAGGTGGGTTTGGGTCATTTTCAATTCATTTGTGCATTGATCCTTCTAGAATTCTTACGATTTTTCTCTGAGTTGCTGACAAAATGGCTAGCGTGTGCTTCCCAAACATTGGATGGAGCGGGTTAACAAGTTTTGACAGCCTCCAGACATAGAATCCTTGGTATGCATATCAAAAAATTTCTCATTTTTTGCATTTTAATGCATTTATTAGGGTTCAATTAGGTTGGCCAAAAGTGACCTTGTAGAGACTCGTATTTTCTTCGGTTGATGTCACTTTTGATGCTAGAGCACCACCTTTGTGGTATAGCACCGTGGATTAGTTAGGGTCTAGGATCGTGTAAACAATACCAACTCACCTTTGCAATAAAGCACCATGCAACCTAAGAAAGGGCGGAGCGCCACCCTTCTATACTAATCCACCTTTGATGTAAAGCGTTGTACAGGTATAGGTGGGTAGAGCGCTACCTATAAATACTGATTCACGTTTGTGGTAGGGAACCACTTTTGATTATGGTATTGCTTTTACTAAAAGTAGAATGCATTGCCTTTGTTAATACCAACCCACCTTTGCTTGATAAAGATTTTAATTTTAGTTTTTTTCATCAGTTTTTTAAATTTTTTGATGCGTTGCTGTGACCGAAGTGTAGGAGGTTCTTCGTCCAGTCCATTTGAAGGAGCATTGATGCTATATTCTACATCGAAGCGCTACATTTGTTTAATGATGCATTTTTTTCCTTGGCATGATTAGTTTTGGTTTCGTTGCATAGATGCTAGCCATTTGCACCCACCTCACTATGATGACAACCTTGGTCAAGCGGCAGCAGAGCGAGACATCATCTTTTCACTTATCAATTGTGGAGGCCATTATTACCCTTGAGGATGTTTGGTGGATCCTCCGAATCCCCATCCATGGTGACCAGATAGTATACAACACAGGCTAGAGGTGATGCCATTTTTGAGATACTCGGAGTTGATTTGTATGTGATTGACAGTGGTCAGATTGACCTTCACCATTATGAGGGGATTGCCCCAGATTTGTCATTGTTTGTGGGTGCACTTATCTCAGGGGTCCTAGTATCTGATAGATAGGTGAGAGGATGTATCATTGGATGGGGGATTGTTTGGGCTCAAATGATGAGTGAGATGACTATTTATGCATGGGTCTTGATAGTTCTCGCATCATTGTACCATGATATGCACCAAGTGGTATATTTTGTGGTTCATATAGCATTGGGGTTAGAGTGACATTGCACCATATATGGGCTTATGAGCATATTGTGGTTTTGTGGCCTACTATTACATTGGTGGAGATAGATCGCGATGAGCCCACAATGTACATATACGGGTCTATGACCACACTTCACTTGACAGGTATTACAGGCATCCCGCGCTAGAGGCAGGCCATTAACGAGATGATACTTTTTTGATGGAGGCCTCAGATACATGCCCATCGATGGAATGATGATGATGAGAAACTATTTTACTATCGATAGACAAGGTATACACAGGGCCATGATCACTTGATGATCAAGCGCTACCTCTCTAATAGGGTAGCTCGTCAGTTTGGAGAGGTGCAGGATGCACCACTGGATGCCTACAGAGCCATATTTGATAGATCTTGTGAGACCATCCAGGGATAGAGGATCTAGCCCTAGGTTGTCATATACAAGTTTAGAAAGTTGGTTGCATAGCCTTGGGTGTATTTTGATGGTCCACAGGATGCCGGGACCACACATGCCTATGATACATTCTGGCAAGCCCATGCCCCTATTCAACTCACATTGCCAATTGTACCAACACCAAGTAGAGGATGACAGAGAGGTCCTTAGATGGGTCAGTAGCAGCCACCGCATGGGCAGCATAGGGGACATGATGGGAAGGTTACAGGTTAGGGATTGGGGTAGATGGGAAAGACAAATAGGTTCCACTGGTACAACCGGTGGATCAGAGGCCATCATAGTAGCCACCACAGGTGTTGCCACTAGGTCTTGATCCACACGATGCATAGATTGTGGCCCTGCAGACACAAGTTCAATAGCTTACAGGGTAGCTTTAGTAGGCCACAACATAGATACAGGTGGTCACACAGGAGAGGGACCAATCTAGGCAACAACTACAGGCTTCTAGGACTGAGATAGATCATGAGCGCCAGCTGTGACATGATTTAGATTTGGCATGAGTAGAGGAGACAGGGCATCAATAGTAGTTAGTGGTTAAAACTCAACAGGAATAGGGTCAGCCCATGGTCCCAACACATATGTATGGGCTAGACATGTAGGAGGAAACCTACTACAATATTTACTACTACAAAGCGTGCCCTCAGGAGCGGTGAGAGCTATATTTTTCACATATGAGCAGGGTTGCATCGAGTAGATCCTAGGGAGGCCCATCAGTTGAATGACGTGCATTGAGCTCCCTCCAGGATGAGTGACATAGTGAGGGATAGCACGCTCTTATGATAGACACTTTTTGGATGTACAACCTGATTATTTGATGTATATACATTCATTGGTTGAGTTTTGATTAGCCTCTTGTATATGATTTTGATGATATTGCACACTGATCCTAATTTGTATCATGACATTCAATTTTTTGATATATATACATGAGATGGATTCGACGCAACATTATATGGCATGATGTTTCTTTATTTTATGCCTTATGGATATATGGATGCACATGACATGTGATGGATATGTATGTATATGTGATTTATGATTATGCTATGATGTTTAATGACTCATGATGTGATGTAAGCAATGTATGGATGTATGACATGGATATAAATGCAATGGATGGTTTTATTTTTATTTTCAGTATCTTTCTATGTGATATGATGATGCAAGGTGTACATATGGATGCTTTTATATGCTTATGCCATGGATGTAATAAATGATTATGTTATGAGATGCTTAAACTAATAGATCTATATTTTGATGATGCAAATGAGATGGTTTAAGATGCTTACAGTAAAAAATCTATATTATCCTAAACACATTAAATGATAATGCATGGATGATGTTGCCTATTATGATGACATGCCATGATTACGCAGGATGCTGATGGTCTGTGGATGCAGGATGTATATGTGGATATTTTTGCTGAATTTAATGAGACCATATTAGCACAAAAGGAAGATAGAAGAATGATAGGGATCAACTCTTGATTCCTAGAAGAAGAAAAAGTCCAACAAGCCTATGAGTCGTTGAGACTTTATTAGATATGATGATGAATTATGATGATGTTTTTATTATCACATGGATTGGGACATAAATGAAACAACTTTCCTTATGTTTGATAACATAGGTAGCTATGATGCATCAAGGTATAGACAACCATGATGGTGCGGTATCTAGTGCGATGGAATTTGACTCAGTAAACAAATAGGAGTATCCTTGTTCACACCTGACATACAAAAACCCTACTAGGATGTACTTTAGATGCTTCAAACACCTCAAACCAAAAAATAGAAAGGTAGAACCCCCCAATGCAATAGTCAACAAGTGATCCAAAACACCCTCCATACATACCTAACAAAGTAAGTATTTTCCAAGGTTATATTACAAGGACATCCAACAAGTATAGCAAACAAAATACAATGTTCAATGCCCCATTCCTTTCTCTCTAAATTATTTTGATAGACATCATCGAGAGGTCATTGGAATAATTGCAATAATATAGATAATAAGAAAAGATCAAATAAACAAACAAGCTAATGTTTTTCATACCTCTAGCCAGGAGTAAACTATGGTGATGCCTGATGTTGATGTCCATTGTAGGAAAGATGTATCCTAGGACATGATATATCAAATAATTTTGAAACTAATGGGATGATGGGCTATTGATAACAAGAGTTGACCAATTTATTTACCTACCAACCTAGACTCAAGACCCTGGCGTTTAGGTTTATCCAAAAGTTGCTATACTAGTTTCTACTTGCCTTACCAAAGCTTGATGGTGACGGCCAATTTTATTGTGAGTGGATGTTTATTATGAATGAAAGTGAGAGGGTATGGATGATTTTGGGTTTTTCGAATGTTTTGGTATTTTGAAATGTTCTAAGGCTGTTTTGGGATTTTTGAGATGTTTTACAAATGTTTTGATTTTCAAAATTTTTAATGTTTTTTGTGTTTTTTGAGATTTTTGACGAAGAACCTAACCTAAGGACCTATCCTAAGGGCCTTGGGGGCTGATCAAAGATTAGTATTACCTACATTATACACATAGAAACCATGTATTTCGACTGACATAGACTCATTTATTGATGAAGTATGAACAATTGAATTGCCAGTTTATTATGATGGACACATAAAGGACCTATCCTAGGGGCCTCAGGGGCTGATCAAAGATTAGCCTTGCCTATGTTATACACGTAGAAGCCTCATAGTTCGACATGATGACTATGTTTTTGAATTTTTTTTTGGATTTTTTGATATGTTTTGGATGTTTTTGGTTTTATGAATGTTTTTGGTTTTTTTGATGTTATGAAAGATTTCAAGGATATACATGAATCCAATCCAATGTAGGTAGAGGGAAATTACCCTAGCGTGATGTGATAGGATACCATGATGTAGGTAGGACAAAATGACCTTTGGAATGTGCCAAGTAGTACGAGGATGGGACATGATACGTGCACAAGATCAAGCTATGATGCAGACGTGGATGGGTGAAGAAAAGAATAACAAAATGTGATGAGTGAATGTGATGGAAAGCAATGCAGAATTTTCCAAAGGACCCATGGTGGATGGGAAGTGATTTATTTACACAAGGTGCTTGATTTCTAGGTTTTCATTGAGGTACTTTCCCAATGTGCCACCAAAGTAGTTTGCACTAGAGGATAATTTTTTCTTTACTATTTTAATCCTTTTTCTAATTTTTTTGGATTTTGATATTTTTGATATTTTTTTGTATTTTTGGATTTATACCTTGCAAGCTCAGGCATAATTTTTTTTGAGATGGGAGCTATTGATGGGATCCTGCAAGGGTTCTCCTTGATGTGTGTACAACTGATATGCTCCTGATTTGTAGTTGGTCGTGATGATGAAGGGTCCTAACAAATTGGGTTCAAACTTTCTCTTGCTATCTAGATTTGGTACATTCTTTTGATTTTCTTTCAGCACAAGCTCTCTGACTTGGAATGACCAAATTTTGATCTTTTTGTTATGGCTCCTCTTTAGATGGTTCTGATAAAATTGTAGGTGATTCAAAGCCTCTCAATGACATTCATCCAATGACTCTAGCTCGTTCAACTGTGACACTCTGTATTCTTCATCAGTGATAAGGTTCTGTAATGATATTCTTAGGGATGAGAGCTCGATCTCAATAGGTAGTATGTTCTCAGATCCATATACAAGGGAGAAGGGTGTTGCACTTGTAGGTTTGTGGATACTAGTTTGGTAAGCCAATAAGGAAAGATTTAACTATATGTTCCAATCATGACCAACTTCATCGACTATATTTTTAAGTATTTTCAAGATGGTTTTATTCATATCCTCAGCTTGGCCATTACCTTGGAGGTAATATGGGGTGGAGAACCTATGTTAGATATTAAACCATTAACACAACTCACAAACATCCTGATTCTTGAAAGGTGTCCCATTATCTGAGATAGGGGCTTGTGGCACACCATAGTGATAGATTAGGTAATATAGGATGAACTTGGAAATTTTCTTCCTCATGATATGTGTCATGGGAATGGCCTCTACCCACTTCGTGAAGTACTTAGTGGCAGTGATGATGAACTTATGACCATTGGAGGAGGTTGGTGTGATCTTTCCTATGAGGTTGAGTCCCCACTATGAAAAGGGCCAAGGTGTAATGAGGGACTGAAGTTCTTGAGCTGGTGAGTGGATGAGGTCCTCATGCTACTGACACTGCAAACACTTCTTGACATAGTTGTGAGCTTCTTTCTCCATGGTGGGCCAATAGTACCCCATCTTCAATAGTTTCTTGGCCAAGTTCATACCACTTGAATGCGATCCACAAATACCTTCGTGTACCTCCATCAAGGCAGTCAAGGCTTCCTCAGGGTTAAGGCATTGCAATAGGGTCCCCTCGATACCTTTACTATAAAGGGTTTCCCCTAGGATAACGAATCAACATGGCTTTTCAACGAAGGTTTTCTTTAGGTTCAGGGTGATGTTAGTAGGGAGGACTCCTATTTTTAATTAGGTGAATATATCATGGTACTAGGGATCACCAAGACCAATGAATTTGCATATGAACTCAAATTTTGGTACCTCAAAAGCTGGTACGAGAAGCTACTCTACAAGAAATTCCTATTTATGGATGTTTCTTGGGATGTCTACCAATGATCTAATCGTGGCCATAGCATCTACTACTCTATTGTTTACTCTTGGTATCTGCTCAAATGTTATGTCAATGAAGAACTCCTTGAGATCCTCTACGAGATTTTTGTATGGGGTGAGTTTTTCATCCTTAGTTTGATATTCATCATTGACGTGATTGATAACTAGCTATGAATCCCCATAGACCTTCAGTGCCATGATCTACCAATGTACCGCTATTCAAAGTCCTATGACAAGAGTTTCATATTCTACAATGTTATTGGTGCAAGGGAAGGATAATCTATATGACTTTGGGATACAATCCCCTTGTGGTGTGATGAAGAGGATTCCTATTCTTGACCCATGCTATGTGTAGAACCCATCAAAGTATACTTTCCAATGGTCTATGTCATTCAAGAGGAAGATTGATTTATTTGGAAATTTTGATACATGTGGGTTCTTTGCATATATAGGTGCTTCAACCAATTGATCCATAATCACTTGTCCTTTGATGGCTTTACATTCCACATATTCAATGTCATACTCTGTCAATATCATCACCCACTTGGCCATTTGTCCCATGAGTGTTGCCTTGGATAGAAGATATTTGAGGGGATTTATCTTAGCAATTAGCTTTATCTGATGAGCTAGCATGTAGTACCTAAATTTATGCGAGGAAAAGACAACTACAAGGTAAGCTCTTTCAATGAAAGTTTAGTTTAGCTCATGTACCACTAACATTCTACTGATATAATATATGGCTCTCTCCTTTTCAGTTTCATCATGCTAAGCCAGAAGAGCACCAAGAGCTACTGCTATAGCTGAGATGTATAATATCAATGTTTTGTTCAAAATTGGTGGCATAAGGATGGGTGATCTTAGTTGATATTCCTTGATCTAGTTGAATGCCTTGTCACACTTCTCATCCCACTTGTATGCTACCCCCTTTCAAAGTAAATGAGAATATGGAATGGTTTTATCCACCAACTGTGTTATGAATCTTCTAATTGATTGAAGCTTTCCTTGTAAACCCCTCAATTGTTATAGTGTCTACGGTGCTTCCATGTCGAGGATTGCTTTGAGTTTTGTGGGATCAATCTCAATTCATCTCATTGACACAATATACCCCAAGATATTCTTGAAGTTACACCAAAGACACACTTCTTGGGATTAAGTTGTATCTTATATTATTCTAG
Organism: Sequoia sempervirens; assembly: GCA_007258455.2. Lineage (NCBI taxonomy): Eukaryota > Viridiplantae > Streptophyta > Pinopsida > Cupressales > Cupressaceae > Sequoia > Sequoia sempervirens. Next base: position 20,266 of record VDFB02057453.1, read on the forward strand.
TTTGTCAAAGATTGGGCCTAGTGTTGATATATGGTGTTGACGCTTCCTTGATTTGGCTAGTATATCGTCCACATAGTCTTCTATAGTTTTTGGATCATATCATGAAAGATTAAAGTCATAGCCCTTTGATATGTAGCTCCGAAATTCTTTAGCCCAAATGACATCATATTCCAATAGTAGGTGCCCTAGGGACAAGTGAATGCTAACTTATGTTGATCCTTTTTGGCGATCATTATTTGATTGTAGCCTAAAAATCCATCAATCAAAGATAAAATTTCATGTCCTACAGTGAGATCCATGATCATGTCAATGTTGGGTAGAGGGAAATCATCCTTGGGACTTCTTTATCTAGGTCTCTAAGGTTGATGTAGATTTAGATGCCCCTAGTGGGCTTGGAGATAGGTACAAGGTTAGAAACCCATTTTGGATAATTGATGGGTCAGATGAATCTTGCATCAAGAAGTTTTTGTAGCTCAAATTTGACCAGTTAGGTGATTTACAGATGCATCTTTCTCAATTTTTGTCTCATAGGTTTTTCCACAGGATACACTACTAGATGATGGATGACCACTTTAGGATCAAGGCTTGGCATGTCAGCGTATGTCCACACAAAGTTCACTTTCCTTTCCTTTAGAAATGCTACTGTATTTTCTTATTCTTCAATCAAAAGTGACTCTACATAGAAGGTGATGTGCGGGGCCTCTTCAGTTCCCAAGTTCACTAGATTGCACTTTTTTGCTAGGATTGCTAATTTCTCTTGATGAATAACACTAAGGGGAAGATTGAACCCCTCATCCTTTGGAACCTCAGAGAGGTTTCCACTATCAGATATGTCCTTTTTTTTACTATTTTGGGATTGGTGTGTGCCACAATGTGGTTTTCACTTAAGGATCGAGATGCTACTCTTAGATTTTCAATTTTGTGACTAATAGATTCAATCATTTCCCCATAGTACGCATACATATCCAACTCAATTTCAAACCCAACTTTGTGATCTCCATATGGTATGTTATTTATTAGTCCCATGAATTTAGAGAGAGCCTCATCATTTTCAAATGAATCCAAGATTGGCGGTCCTCATTGGTCTGAGTTTATGAGTTGGGGATATATAAGTTGTAGCCCAGTGTTATGGGGGTTTAGCTCAAATGACGTGGTGGTGATCATGAAAACATCAAAATCTTCCTAGTATAGGTTGGTTATATCAAAGGTATAGTTATTGAGGGGGAGGTGAGTGGATACCGATAACTAAGGGGAAGTCTTGACTATTTTGACAGGGGTACGCTTGCCAAGAATGGTCATCTTACATGTGGTAGAAACAAGGCCAAGATTCTTTAAACATTTCTCTAGAATGAGTAGTTCTAGTAAGCCATTTTCATTCTACCCCAAATTTTCATTTTTGTTATAGCCCCAAACAAACATTAGTTGTAGACCCTTGTTGTCATCCTCCATGGGAAGATCAAGTACGGGTCTTTCATCTTGGTAGAGAAAGCTTGATACATCATTTTCATCCACAACCTCTTTGCTTAGGTATCCCCACTTTTTGAAAGTGGTAGGTTCTACTTTGAAGGTTTGAGATGTTGTGTCGATTGGCTATGGTTTTCCATGAGATCTAGGAGATTGAGATAACTCTCTTATCACAAAGGCACTTTTCTTCAATTTATAGTCCCCAAAACCATTATCTTGGATTACAACTTTGATGTCCGGGAGATTCAATATGGATGGTTTCTTTTTCTCATATATGAAGGGGAAGGTGGAGGGATCAACATATAGAGATGTGGGTCCTTCATCATTCTTAGGCACTTGTGAGATTTTGTATGATTTGGCTTCCAATTTTTTGTAGTAGTGAAACGACTCAAGGTCGTCGTGGATTATTACTTGTCTTGATAGGGGAATTTGATGCATTAGTGGAAAGTAGATGCAATGGATTGGATCCCATAGATCCACAAACACCCCAAGAGGATATTATAAGGAAGATCTAGATCGAGTACTTGGCATGTTGTCTCCATGATGGCTGGCCCCACTTGAATGGGGAGTTGGATGGTGCCTTGGGACACCCATTCTTGATCGTCATATGCCCTGATAGTAATACCCTTCCCTTTTTCAATGAAATCTTTAGAAAATCCCAGATTCTTGATTAGCTACAAAGTACAAATATTTAAGCCTGCACCCCCATCAAGCAAAACTCTTTTGATTTTCTTCTTGTTGACCAAGACCTCAAGGTGGAGTGCATGATTATGGGATGGTTGTGTTGGGAGGTCATGTTCTGAAAATGTGAGTAGATGGGGTGTATTGATGTGTCTGACCATGGCTTGGAATTGGTTCACATCAATGTCGATGGGAATAGTGGATGCAGACAAAGCTTTCTCTAGAATGTCCCTATGTGCTAGTGATATCTTTAGAAACTCCAAAATGGAGATTTAAGTGGGGGTTTTCTTCAACTAGTCTAAGAAGCTATAGTCATTTGGATTTGATTTTAGAGTGGTAGAGGATCCTCTAGATGATGGTGATGGTCCTTGGATGGTTGCCATTCCTCTACGTGTGGTGACTCCACAGCCTGCACTAGGCCCTTTGATATTGATGACTATTACGAACTCATCCAAGGATGCTACATGTTCATAAACATGGTTGAAATTAGTGTAATTGGTTCCCTTACCTTTTTCTTTTTCTTTGTTATGGTTGGGAATCAGATTTATGTATATCTTCAAATCCTGGCTTCTGGCTTGTTGGTCAAAAGTGATATCTTTGCTCTCAATGAGGTCTTGGATAAGGATTTTCAATCTCATGTAGCTAGCCATTTTTGTCCCTTGATTTTATGATAGTCAAAATGGTGATTTTCATTATACCAAGGGGGTTTGACTTGGGGTTCATGGTAATTTTCATAGATGGGGAGCGTGATGAGATTCTCTTGCACTAAATTTTCCATAACAGATTTGATGGGTTCCCCCAAAGGTGTATACTTGCATTTCTAAGGATATTTTTTCCTTGGGGGTGGTCCTCCTTGAGCATTGACATTGTTGACCATTTGATTATTTGGATGTTGTTGTGATGGGTTTGTTTGTCAGGTGTTTTGATGAATGGGTTGTTGCGTGTCGATTTGCGGTTGATGGGTGTTATGTTGTGGGTATGTTTTTTGTTGTGTATTTTGCCTTGGAGCACTAATAACAACTTTGAAATCAACAAAACTATCATTGGTAATGTTCTTATTCTTATCCCAAGTTCAAGGTTTGTCATTGTAGCTAGTCAATGGCCTATTGTCTTGGTATGCGGGTGTGCACCCTTGTGCTATGAGAGCTCTCTCAATGTTGAGAGCCTTGGGGATTAATTGGTCATATGCCATGATGCATTGCATTTTAAGATGGAAGGAAAAATACCCTTCGAGATTAGAGATGATGGGTCCAATTTTTTGTTCCTCTAACATGGACCATTTGCTTTTATTGGCTCTGGATCTCCATCATTGTATGAAGGTTGCAAATGTCTCTCCCTTAGCTTGTTTAAGGCCAAATAGTTCTTCCAAGCTTACGTCCATGTCTAGATTAAATGAGTAGTTTTCTATAAATAGGTCCATGACTTCTTGGAACTTTTTGATTCTAGGAGGTAAGTGGGAGAACCAACCAAGCTTTGGGGGAAGAGTTGCATCAGATAGGGATCGTCATATGCTACTTCCATGTAATGTATGTGAAATTATCTAATATGATCCTCAAGATATCCTTTTCCTTGGTATTTGTCGAATTTTGGTATTTTGAATCCTGGTGGGAATGGGACCATAGCGATGTTCCTATCGAATGGATAGGGGAACACATCTCATTGGGTGTATGAATTTTTTTCTTTTCTAGATTGAATGTCCTATATTTATTGCAAGAGCAATTTAACTTGTGTGGAAAGGTCATTTTGTGGATTGGGTGGTGGAATGTGCATGTTTTGGGGTGGTATGGTTTATTGGGTGAATGATGGGGTGGCGTGTGTCACTTGCATGTTGAGGTTCAAGGAATTTTGCTACATGTTCATGAAGGGTTGATGGAAGCATTTTTGTGTGAGTAATGCTTGTTGGTATGCCTACTATTGTTGTTGTGACAACAATGCTTGTTATTGGGCTTCTTGTTGTTGTTGTTGTTATGCTAACAGCGCTTGTTTCTGAGCCTATTGTTGTGCTACTTGCTGATGTTACACTATCAATTATTGTTGTTGTGCATGTTGTTGTAGGGATTGTTGATAGGCTTGCACTTGAACTTGTTGTGCTTGGTATTGGGCTTGCTCTTGGGATTTTTCTTGAGCTTGAGCTTTGACTTGTGTGTGGTCTTGAGCTTATTGTTGTGTCACTTGTTATTTTTTCTGGTTTAGTAAGGCTTGCACTTGGGCTTGAGTATGGGTTTCTTACTGCGTTTGAAATTGTTACAATGCCTTTTGATATGCTTGTTGTGCTACTTGCAATGTGATGCTATATTGATTTGCTATATTAATATTTTCATGTGGGGGTGGCAGATATTGTTGTGATGATATGTTGAGAGGTTGTTGAGGTGGTGGTTATTTAATGATGAAGGGTTGAGTGATAGATGGTGGATTTTGAACCGTATTTGATGTGCTTAGCCCTTGTGAGACTAGACCTTGAGATGTTTGAGGTGTTGTTGATGATGTGATTAGTGGTTGAGATATTTGGGATGATGCCACTTGGTGCTATGATATTAGTGGCATGTTTGGAGGATTTGACATGATGGATGTGTTGATTTGATTTGTGTTTGGGGGTTTGACTTTATTTTAGATTGATGTGTTCAATGAAGTGATTGCTTGTATACCTTGAACTGGTGTAGGTGATGGTTTCATAATAGGGATTTTTGGGTATGATTGTGATATGTTCCCTTGTGGGAGTGAGTATGGATCATTAAAGGTACCCACTTGTCCAAATAGGTCCACTTGTCCTTGTGAAATGTTTGGGGTGTAACTTTGTGTATCTAGGGGATAGGCAGGAGTGGCACAAAAAGTGGATGAATTATTGGTTTCATGGAAAACAAGTGGTATGTATGGTTGTTGGGGGTCTTGTGGGATGGTGTTTGGCATACCTAAGAATACGTTGGCCTCCAAGTTTTGATTGTAGACGAGTGGGTTCCCTTGAAGGGATTGAAGTAGTGAACTCCCTTTTGTGATCATAAATTGACTTGGTATGTGAGATGATGATGGTTGATAAATTGGTTGGATGATGCTTGGAAATGAGGGTGCAAATGATGTTTATGGTAGGTTCACCAAAGTTTGCTCCAAAATGGTGCTCATGTCAAAATTGAAAGGGATTTTAGCCTCTTCTTTTGCCAATGCCAACATGTATTGGGTGGGATTTAGTCTCATGATTGTGTTGACAAGTTTGTGGGTGTCTAGATTTTGCACTAATTGGAGTAATTTGTTGTGATACATCTCTTTGAAGTTGTTTGTGACATCCTCCACTTGACATACCCCCTCCTGAGAATCTTGAATTAGTTGAGGGGGATTAGGTGGAGGGTTGGTAGATACCCTAGGATTGAATTTGGTTTGACTCAAATCACTCGTGGTTGAAGTTTCTTTGTTTTGCTCCATGCTCTTCTTGTATTGTGATCTTGTTTGGACCATAAAATTTGGAATTAAATTTTTGGGTTAATCTAATTTTTCATACAAAAAGAACCTATAAAGTGTGTTTTAGGATCAAGATGATATGAAAGATGAAGGAGTGGGTGATGTGGGTGTTTAAACGTTTAAGCACTTTGGATAAATACTAGACTTTAAGATTTTTATTTTTTGATTTGTTTTTATTTGGATGATGAACTTGTAAAACCTAAGATGTTAGATGTGATCTTAAGATGAACTTTTCCAAAATGGGGTGCTAATTTAACTAAGTTTGTGAGAAAGGATTCATCCCCACATACATAACTAAACAAGATGATTTTGATTTGGTCTAAGTGATTTACAAAAAGTCTAGCATAAGGATGCTTCCAAAGTTCTAGAAAGTTGTTTGTGAGATGAATTTTGATAAATGTTTTGAGGATGGATGGAAGTGTTTGTTTTGATCCTAGATGAACCTAGAAAGACTTTCTTTACAAGACCAAGGTGTTGAAGAACATGGTCTACCATATGAATGAATCAAACCCAAAAAAATAAATACCTTAAATCAGGGGCTCATATTGGACATACAAGTCTGGATCATCCCTCAAAATGTGTCTATAAAAATTTCTTACCAAGATATCTTTGTTGTGATAAAAACCCACAAGGTGTTTCTTGAAAGATTTTTGACTATGATGCCTAAGTTTGAAGTGACAGAATGTGGACCTTCATTTAGGAATTTTGAGCTTGCAAGAAATCATGAAGAAAAGCACATGTGTGGGGTAGAATTGTGAGTTTATCTTGATTAATGAATTCTTTTTACCACATCAACTTGTCTTTCTTAAATTTCAAACTAAATGTCTATGTCTAAGCTCCTTTTCATTCCACAAGGTCCATTATGTGAAAATCAAAGAGCCAAGGCCATAGTTTCCCTAGGTTGACTTTGAGTGAATTGAGATATGAGCCCAAGTATTTAGAAGCCTCTAAAGATGAGATATTTAGGGACAAGCAGTAATATTGGAATCTTCAAAGGTATTCATTGTTTTCAAAGGGTTTAAAATTTTGGTGATTGTTAAATGTTTGTTTCAATGTTTTGGAACCAAGCAATGTGTTCAACTAAATCGTAAGCTGAGTCCCTACTTAGATTACTCCAAACACTAAGACAAAGTGACAAACTAGATATTTGGTGACATTGGCTCCCCCTTACAAAACACAGGTACACCAAATATCAAACACCGAAGATACAAGATCTGAAAGATTTTCAATCTCTACAATGAATAGTGGAATGTAGGGCAGTTTTAGAGCGTCTATTCTTGAACCAACAAGTAAAAAGGATTTTTTTGGCCTCTAAAACAATGGTTCTTAGTTGATACTTGGGGACATGGCACCTTGCAAGCATCCAACAAGCCACTTAAGGCTTTAATCACTCCTACTAGGGTCTCTTATATGTTTTACAGTAGTACCCCATTTTGAATGATACTGTATGGCTAAGGCCTACATACCATGAGGACTTGATAGTTTACTCTTATCCATTTATATACCAGATAGAGTGAAAAATTGGTTAGAGTCACCTTCGAGTTCTCCTTTTGGATTTGTCTCTTAGGTAGGCCCCTCTAAGGCTAAACCAAATCAAGAAAAAAAAATGCATTGGAATCTACAAGGTCACACTAGGTGCGAGGAGAGAGGATAACGTGTTTTACTTACACTAGCATGGTGTTCATTTTAAAATCCAAAAACCAAATGTGTGGGCATGATTATGCAAATGCAACAAGATGTTTTTGATTCTCAAGATCGCCAAATGGTGTGATAGAAGAGAATACACACCTTAGACAAGTTGCAAACCACAAGACAATGAAGACACTAGTTCTTTTTAACCCTCAAAGCAATGGTGAGTTCATTTTAAGAACCAAACTGAGTGTGAGTTTTCCTTGTTCAATTTTAACCCAACATAACAATGATTTAATAAGTTTGTAAGTTCAATTTTAACCAATTTGAAAAGATCAAGGAAATGGTTAATTTTAAACCCAAAATGAAGCTAGCTGGTATTAAAATAGAAAATGAAAAGTAGTAATGGAAATCCTAGGCTAATACAATAAGCATTAAAAAATGCTTTTAGTTTTCCAAGTTGATGCTTTTTCTCCAATCTACAAAAGTGATGCTAGACAACAAATGAAGTGTTGGACAACAAAGGAGACACCACTTTGACAGATGTGACACTCTGGTGCAAAGTAGAAGTGGCACTCTGCATCAGATAGAGAGTGTGAAAGTGGTGCAAGAAATGAAAAAGTGATGCTAAAGCAAAAGTGGCAGTTTGGTGAACTTGCAAAATTATAGAAGAATTCAAGAAGGAAAAGGTGATGCTTTTAGAAAAATCAACATGACAGAGAATAGTGACATCGACACAGAACATGCAAGAAAAGGTGGCACTGAAAGCAAAGCTCTAATTGTGAAAAATAGTGTCGCCTTCCTATAGCTGCAAAAAAACATGATTTTTTAGTGAAAAACATGAGAATTTTAAGTGGTTAGCCCTCTCTCTAGTTCCAAAATGTGAATGGTGATCTATAACTAGCTAACAATAGACAAAAAAAACAAGAATAGTCATGTTAGAAAGCACAAACAACCATTCCCTATGAAATTCTTGATAAAAAATGATAAGAAAACAAGAGCAAAACATGAAATAACAAAAAATGAAAGCATGTAAACCTATCTAACTAGACCAAAACTCCATCCCATAGGGGGATTGGTGTCACTTTGATGTGGAAAGTGGCCCATTCCCAATCCCTTTGATTAGCTCTAGGATATGAATGATTCTAAGAGTATGTGATTGTGATGCAAATGTGTTGATAATCTAGCTAAAATGATGAAAAATGAGTGATTGCTATGAGTAAATATGCCTATAGTAAGATTGCATGAGATTGTGGATCCATATTCAATGGATAATGCCTCTATTTATAGGATTGAAGGATTGAAGAATGAGTGAAATTGGAGGATGTGGGACTAAAATGGGGACCAATAGCATTGTGAAACTTGTCACAAGGCTAAAGAAGGTCGTGGGGATGTGTGTGGAGCACATTTTGAAGAATGTGTAGAGTTAAGGCAAGGTAGATGGATTTGTAGGAGAATGTAAGAGAATTCAATGAAAATGGCTAACATGTAAGAGGGATAATATGTAAGAGGCCATTTAAGGAAAATGTGGTTCTTGTAAGAGCATTAAAGACCTTTGTAAGAGGCTATTTAAAGCCTTTGGAGGGAAATTCAAGTTGAGGGAATATTCCAAAGAATATGCCTTTGAGAGGAAAATAGAATAATTAGTTAATTAGAATAAATTGTTTTCATGTGCAACTTGGTTAGTTGACCACGGGTTTATTCAACCTTGATGGGGTTAAAAGCTAAAGAAATGAGTAATGAGGATTATGAGTTAATTAATTCAGAATTAATCAATCTTGAGTGGATTAGGGGATTTATGACATTTGTTTAAATAATTTAATTTATTTAATCAAATGAGAGGACATTGGGACTTTAATTAAATAAATTGATTTCTTTAATTAAATGCGATGAACATTAGTCAGGGGAGGGTGAATTAATATGATAAAGTTAATTATTTGATTAATAGTAGAAGTTGATGAATTTAACTAAATAATAAAGATTATTTAATTAAATGGTTAGTGTAGAAGTGATTTAGGAAGATTTTTTTTTAAATTAATTAGAATCGGATGCATAATATCAATTCTGATTATTTAAGTGTATACATAGAGTAACCCTCTGAATTTGGTTTATTTCTTTTGGAGTGTGGTATGTGTTGATG
>VDFB02057455.1:0-11102 GCA_007258455.2 Sequoia sempervirens
AATATTTGCATGATTAGTCGCCACATATCAACACTATTTCCCTACCATCGACATATCGATGGGACATGAACAAGATACCTCTGATTTCACCTTGTCACATTGATAAACCAATTCATAGAACATCGAATGATGAAGTTGGCTCCTCCTTTACACTAATTTCTCTTAAGCCCAAAATCTTGTAGACCACCATAGCTAGCGAATGAAAATTGATTCAACCCTTATTGGAAATAAATAATTAATTAATTAGTGATGCAATTAAATAAATATTAATTAGTCAAGGAAGAATAAAGTGGGAAAATGAATTAATTAATAGAATAAATATGACTTTAGACCATAATTAAATAAGTAAATTATTTAATTAGGTAGGGAAGAAGGGGATTTGATATGGAAAATGGTGTTTGTAGGCCTAGGATATTTTTTTAGTGTCTTTATTTTCCCCCTCTTTGATACAATCTTGTGCCATGATGAAGATGAGATGGACCTATGCCCCCTTAGAAAATTTTGCAAATTTTGAAAAATGTTCAAAAAATTTGGAAAAGTTATTTTGATAAACAAAAGACATTTACAATAAAAAGAGACCTTTAGGATATTCACATTAGGGTTTTGGACTCAAAATTGGATGGGTCTAGTAGAAACCCTACCCTATGGGGGTATAAATAGGATTTTGGGTATAAAATTGGTCATTTGTGTCTCTTTACTAGAGTGAATAGTGAGTTCTGAGAGTAACTTTGTTACGGAGATGTTGTTAAGATATCACTTGTACCACACTCCTCACATGAAAAATTCATAGTTTGTGCCTACAAACAACTATAGGGCTCCAAGGATGCAATGTAATGAGGGAAAGTAGATGCAATGCATGTTGTGTGTTGCATTTGTTATCACATTCATTGCAAATGGGGAAGTTCACTAAATATACTCAATGCAATGCATTTGCTAGTTAGGGTTTGTCATATGTATTGTGATGTAACTGATAAGTGCAACACATGTGATTCATGTAACAAAAATGTGGTTTGGAATGATGTAAGTGACATTGTGAGTCACATGTGAGGGATTATACGATGCGTGTGTATTGATGTGACACAATTGCTAGTTTGTATACTGTAAGTGATTTGTGTGATGCATGTATTAGATCGTACAATGTAATTGAATTTGTAAGTCACATATGTAAATGCATGGCACAATTTCCTAGTGATTTTCATTTGATAGGCCATTTGATGCAATTGAATAGTGAGTCACATTTGTTAAACAATGCAACATATTTTCTTGATTAGGTTTTTTCCCCAGTTTTGGAAAAAATTTCTTCTGTGATCGAGGTCAAATAGGGTTGGCTAGAGTTTTCAATTGATGCAATGTGCTTTCTTGTGATCATAGGTGAGATACAACCCCATTTATGCTCGAGGGAGTTGGTCGTCTACTTTCAAAGAATGAGATCAACTACTTGACAATGAGAGAGATCAATTGCATGCAATTAGCTTATACTATGCTACTTTCATGCCCATGATTAGGGCTAACGGGGGATCACTAACTATGCTAGCTAAGAGGTGCCACTTAGAGGCCCCACATTGGAATTGGAGGATTTATGGTGGATTATGCAAGTTCTAATTCATGGGGAACATTTTTTGTATGATCCCAAGTATGAGGAAATTGTGAAGCTAGAAATAGAGGAATATGAGATCTGATGGGATGTGATATCTCATAGATATGAGAGAATCATCATGGTTCTATGAATTATGATGGGGGGGATCGTCATTCGTGATCAACAAGGACATAGATTAATTATTGGATGGGGAGATATGTTGATTGGCATGATGACTCATGGGATGTTGTATGTGTGGGGGGCATGCCTTCTAGCCATGTTATACTTTTAGTTGCATAATTTTTCCTATAGAGGGGAAAAATCCATCAATTGTGAGAAATTATTGTTTATGATCTAGGCTTGGGAGCACATTCTTATGTTTTGACCTCCTTTTGGGAGATATCTAGGATCAAGGATGCAATATGTGTTCTTGTATGCAGGAGTAGTCACACAGACTAGGGTTGGTGATGTAGGGAATTGGCATCATGCCATTGATTTTCTTACTTCATTTGTTTTGACTGTATTAGGATTGTTAGCCATGGAAGGATGACAAAGAGAATTTTCCCTATTGTTAGTGGGAATGTTATCTAATTTGGAGGACCATGCAATCATTACACATTATCAAGTGGTGCCTTCTAAAGTGGGTGCTCAAAAAACTTAGGGAGTGACAAGGGCTTCGCATTGGTACAATTGGGTTTGCTAGGTCCTTACGAAAGATCACTTAGTGGGGAAAAATGATCAACATAGTGATCAAAGAGCAAGATATTGACACTTTATAGCCTATTTAATGGGGTGTTAGTTCAGAGGTTATTGATGTGGGGGTGATGTTCGAGTACAATGTGTGGTGGGTAATGCACAAGCCTGATCCATTGACTTATCAAGATCAGTCTTCCCTAGTGGAGTGGAGGGGTAGAGGTTTATGTGATAGATCCAAGGATAGTGAATAGGGGAGGGGAGGAGATTGAGGTAGAGGAGGCAAGGGTGATGATGGTGGAGATCGTGGTAGTGGAGACAAGGGAGGAAGGGTCAGGAGGAGGAGGGATAGAGGATAAAGAGTAGTTAGAAAGCTCTCACCTATCAAGGAGGAGAACAAGTAGGAGGGTTTGTGGATCAAGGAAAAGCAGGAGGGACCCAAACCAGAGGGAGAGCAGGAGGTGGCCATGCAGGAGGTTAAGTAGATGGGGGAGGAGGAGATGGGAGAAGAGGAGAGAGTAGTTCAGGAGGGGATTGTGATGGGAGAGGATATGAGTGAGGGCTATCAAGATGTGCATATTTTGGAGGCTATGAAGGAGGTAGAGGGAGACATGTTGGTGGATCAACACATCATAGATTTGTAGGCATGACTTCAGGCTATGGATGCATGGATCTAGAGATTACAGGTTGAGGTGGATAGGCTCACCATTGAGAGAGACATGTCCATCATTAGGAGAAAAAGGGTCAAACAACAATATCTAGATTTTATTTTGACTATCAATATACCTATGGCCGAGCTAGGCCATTACTTCTTCCAAGTAGGACAGGATGATTGATACTACAATGCTTTATATGAGTGTTAGGTGCCATCGAAATAGAGGGCATTGAGCTACACACAAACTCAAAGCCAGAGTAGGTCAAACTCTCACCAGACTTAGAGTGGTGGAGGATACTCTCAACCTAGGCCATCTCCATATGGCTGACCATCGAGATAATGAAATAGGGTTTTAGGATCATAGCCATAGTAGGAGACCTTCCTCTTTAGGACCATCTACATTAGGAGATATGGACAACTTAGGATAGCATTATTTTATGCATGTATTGGATAGTGATATTTTTTATTTTGAGCCTATGAGTTCCATTTTGAGATACATCATGATATCTTACTATGACACCATTTTTGATATATATATGCAAGATGCATAATTTTGGCAGTGAATTACATGATCTATGTTCCTATATTATATGCATGTCTATGTGATCGATTGTGATGCTTATGATGTGATGCATTTATATGATTATGAGATGATTTATATGTCATGATACATTATGGATTTATATTATATGGTTTATTCTTATCTATGTGGTTTTCTATGTTATGATGTATGGATGTATGCATTTAATTTACCTTTATTGTATTTTTTATGATGTTATAGATTCATTATGATTATGATGTGATGCAATATGAATAATGGACATATATGTATGTAAATGCAACAATATGTATGATCTCTTTCTTATGGTATGTGAGGATTATGTAGGAGGGTATGTGCATGATCATCATGGAAAAAACAATCCCTTAAGTGGCAATAAAAATTCAGAAAAATTAGAGTTAGGTAACTTGACATAAAAATTTGAATAAGTTATCTATATTATTTCAAAAATATGTAAGAATAGAATTTGTAGAAAAATTGAATGTAGTTTCAAAACTACTAGGTTTTTTTAAAAAAAAAATCTATTTGGTGAAAACTTGAAATTTCAATGCAGTAGTACTTAAATTTCAGGGAAAAAATAAGAAGTAGGTGTTTGTCTGACCACCCTAACCATAATAGAATGATAATATTTTTTTATAATATTTTAGATATAAGTAGATGACTCATGTCCAGATGTGATGCATATTTTTTTGTAATTTTTTTTCAAGTAAATAATTAATTATGAATTTTTTTTACAAATTTTAAAAAATATAAAAACTCGTTTGTCTGATCACTTTAACTTGGTCAAAACTTCATGAAATTCATTTTTTTTAATCCTATATTATGTGATGCATGTTTTGGATTCAAAAAATTTGATACTGTTTGAAAGCTATAGACGTCCAATCAGCCTATCAATAATGACTTTAGTCATAATTCTAATAGAAAATGAATAATAATTATTTATTAGATTCAAAGTAAAGTGTAATTTATATTGGTGGAAAGTTGAGAAACTCCTTTACAAACCCTTTTCATTTCATCAATTTTGGGTAAAAAAAGTCATCAGCCACATGGGAAAAGTCTAGAAAAGCAAGGTAAGCTATTAAACACGTTTTTTGTGTTGACTTCTTAGGATTGGCAGGTTTAAACCAAATTCCAAAGCAAGCTCGAGGCTAATTCCTAGGTATTAAATTTTGTGTTAGACATATCGGATATATCAGATATCTAATTTGAATCTGATATCCAATTTGAATTCGATATCGATATGTTTTAGATATGAGTTTAACAAATGTACTTATACAATTTATAATATATGATTTAAAAAATGCAATAAAGTTTATAATTTAATATATAATATACAATATAGTTTATACTATAATATATAATATACAATTTATGATAATCTCTTACCAAATTATGTATTTAATATATAATATATTACATTATTATGTATAAATATTTATATATATATATATATATTACTAATATATAAAATATTTAAATATTATCTATTTCCCTCTCTCCCACTCTCTCTCTCCCAAGTCTCTCACTCAATCACTCCTACCTCTCACCCCTCTACCCTTTATCTCTCCCACTCCTCCCTCCCTCTCACTAACTCCCTCTGTCTCTCCCTCTACCCTTAACCCTTAAAACCTCAGCCCTCTACTCTCTCTCTCTCTCTCTCTCTCTCTCTCTCTCTCTCCCCCCCTCTACCCTCTCTCCCTCTCTTAGGTCTTTATCTCTCACTTACTTTGTTTGCATCTCTCCCTCTACCCTTAACCCTAAACCCTAAACCATAAACCCTTAAACTTTAAACCCTTAAACATTCTACCCTCTATCTCTATTCCATTATCTCTATCTCTCAAGTCTCTCCATTCTAACCCCTCTCCCTCTCTTAGGTATCTCTGTCAAAGTCACTCCCTCTATCTCTTTCCCCTCTACCCTTAACGCTTAAACCCTCTACCCTCTCTCAAGTCTCTATCTCTCTCATAAACTCCCTTTATATCTTTCCCTCCATGTTTAACCCTAAAACTTAAACCCTTAACCCTTAAACTCTCTACCTTGTACCATTAACCATATTTTCCCTTTGTCTCTCTCCCACTCCCTCCCTCTCTCTCAAGTCTCTCCCTCTTACCTCTTTTTCCTTTCTCATGTCTCTATCTCAAGGTCACTCCCTTTATGTCTTTCCCCTCTACTCTTAACCATTAAACCCTTTACCCTCTACCCTCTACCCTTAACCCTCTATCATCTCTCTCTCACTCCTACCCTAAACCCTAAACCCTCTACCCTCTACCCTTGACCCCCCTCCTCTCTCCCTCTCTCCCTCCCTCCCTCCTACCCCCTCTCCCTCTCTTAGGTCTCTCTCTCTCTCTCACTCCCTCTATCTCTCACCCTCTACCCTTAACCCTAAACCCTTATAACACTCTACCCTCTACCATCAATCATATACCCTCTATCTCTCTCCCACTACCTCTCTCTCTCTCTCACTCACTCCCTCTACCCTAAACCCTTATAACCCTCTACCCTAAACCATATACCCTAAACCCTTAACCCTTAACCCTTAAACCCTATACCCTCTACCATTAACCCTCCCTTCCTTATCTCTCTCCCACACCCTCTCCTTCTCTTTCACTAACTCCCTCTATCTCTCAAGTCTCTCTCAAGTCTATATCTCTCTCACTCACTACCTCTATCTCTCTCCCCTATACCCTTAACCCTCGACAACTTTTACTCTTATAATCCTAAACCCTTAAACCCTCTACCCTCTACCATTAACCCTTCCTTATCTCTCTCCTACTCCCTCTCCACCTCTCTTTCACTAATTCCCTCTATCTCTCTCCCCTCTACCCTTAAAACCTCTACCCTCTACTCTCTCTCTCTCTCAAGTCTCTCCCTCCTACCCCTTCTCCCTCTCTTAGGTCTCTCTCTCTCTCTCCCACTCACTCCCTATATATATCTCTTCCTCTCTCAGGTCTCTCCCTCTCAGTCACTCTATCTACTCTCTCTCTCTCTCTTTCCCTCTCTCTCTGTCCCCCTCTCTCTCCCTTTCCCTCTCTCTCTGTCCCCCTCTCTCTCCCTTCCCCCTCCTATTTATCTGTCTCTCTCTCTCATTCTCTGTCTCTCCCTTTCCCTCTACCCTCTACTCTCTTTCTTACCTACCCTCCACCTCCTAATTCTCTCTCCCCCTCTTTCTATCTCTCTCTTTGTCTCTCCCTTTCCATCTCTCTCTCTGTCTCTCCCTTTCCCTCTCTCTCTCCCTTCCCCCTCCTAATTCTCCCCCCTCTCTGTCTCTGTCTCCCTATCCCTCTCTCTAGCTCTCCCTTTCCCTCTCTCTCCCTTCCCCCTCCTAATTCTCTCCCCCTATGTGTCTCTGTCTCTATCCCTTTCCCCCTCTCTATCTCTTTGTCTCTTCATTTCCCTCTCTCCCTTCTCCCTCCTAATTTTTTCCCCACTCTCTCTTTCCCTTCCCACCCTTTCTCTCCATTTTCTTCTCTTCACCTCTTTGTCTCCCCCTTTCCCTCTACCCTCTACTCTCTCTCTCCCACCCTCCACCTCCTAATTACTCTTAGGTCTATGTGTGCCCAAATCAGATATTCGATTTGTAGCACTAAAATCATGTCCTTACAAAACATTTTATTTTATTTTTCAAATAAGATATAATATTTTATCGAATATTAGATTTGTGGGCCACATAAAAACTCCATGTGGGTCATTTTGTGCATCCCAACAGACCCTACATTCTATTTGTAGGATTTGCACACAAAAAACATGCGGTTTCAAATAGGAAGAGACAAAGATCAACTTTTTTGGACATCTTCTACTCAGATTTTTCATAAGCAGTTTTTGCCATCTTTTAGGGTATAATGGGAATGATCGTTGGAGTAAAATGCAAGAGAATCTTACAAAGAGTGGAGTATAAAGACAAAGGAGATAGAATGCATTTGGAAGACCAAGGTTATCATTAAATATTGGTGGATTTGGGCCCTATGGTCAACTTTCAGAGTGAGAGGAGGGGGATTGAATATGTTCAAGGTGAAAATGTTGAACATGATGTTAAGGGAGTGGGATGAAATGTTCAAATTGATATTGAAGATGTTAAAGGGGTGAAAATGTTGGAATTAGAGATGTTGAACCCTTGATATTCAAATTAAGGATAAGAAAATAATTGGGGGAATTGATATTAGAAATGTTCAAGGGTGAAAATGTTAGGGATTGAGAGATGTTGAACATGATGTGGAAGAAAGGAATATTCAAAGTTAAGACCTTCAAAGGAGACCAGCAAATGGTCTTTTTTGAAATTGAGATAGAGACATTATAAAACAATTTTGGAAGGAAAGAGGTCAACACAAACTATTTGGTTGTGGGCTATAAGACTTTTCAACCAATATTTTAGTGATAAGACATTGACCAGGCAATGCCAATTTTTTGTACAATTGCTAAAGATGCAAAAGATGAGACATTTGCTAGCTAAATTGAAGATTCGTGTGAACAAGAAGATTGAAAAAAAATCTATTATTGTCAAAATTCTTTTTAATGCTCTCAAGTCTATTGGAAAAAATAACAAGGAAAAATATAAGAGAGTTGCTCAGAGAGTCATTACAACCACCGTAGTAAGCCATCAATTGAAAAATGCTCAATTTATGAGACAAACTTGTATTGATTTTGACATAAATCATAAAACTTTGGATAGAGCACTTGCAAGAAGAGAAAGAATAGACAACCCTCTTCAAAATAATACATGGGCTTTTGCTAGGAGGCTTCCACATGTTGATAAGAAGCTAACCAATAATGTAAAGTAGGTAATTCAACAATTTTGGCATGATAACTCTAGAGTATCACCCAATGCAAAGGACTTTTTAAAGTTAAGAATTGGAAATCAAGACTATAAACTACATGCTAAATATTTCTTGGAATGAAGCCAACCAATGTTGTTCAAGAAATTTATTCAAAACACATCCAAATATGGAAATATTAAAAAATAATTTTGAACGTTTGAAGCCATTTTATTGTGCACCTCTTAAGATTCATAATACTTATTGATACAAATACCATGTGGAGTTTTCAATGTACCATGAACTATTATGCTATATCCATTCTACTTTGCATACTAATTAAATGTTGCAGGAGTGTGGTGCAATGCATCTTTCGAAATCATCAATGGACTTGCTAGATATATTTATATGTTCTAGAGATGATGGTTTCTTTTTCCATAGAAATGATTGTCTAGATGTGAAGTGCTCACAATGTGGTTGCTTGTAAAAGTTTGTTCAATGCTTTCATGAGGGTTCCAAACATGAATTCGAAAATAAGATTTTTGAGAAAAAAAGATATGAGATAGTCAAATATACTTTGCAGAGTGGAGGTGAAGGTTCTAGATGCGAGTTGGTTACAAAAGAATGCAGTGCTGCTAATTTTATTTCAGATTTTAAGGACAATATTTTCCACAAGTATGCAAGGTATAGTCATAGGTCTTAGTGGTTGGATCAACAATTCAGGATGTTTAAGGACTCTTTTCTGATTGACACTATTATATCAGTGGTTGATTTTGTAGAAAACTACACATTGCAACCACAAAACAAGGTACAATCTCAATATTACAATTCCATTTAGATTTCTATTTTTGTCCACATAGCATTTATACATGCACCTGATAGTATAGAGGAGGATTGAAAGATAATTAGAGAGTATCATTTTTATATGAGTTCAATGATAGATCTCATTCATCTAAGTATGTTCAACATTGTTTCGAGATTTTTTTTGAGTTCTTGTAGGAGCATGATATAGCACTGGATTGACATCTCATTTGGTCAAATAACTACACAGGTCAATTCAAGAATGCTCATATATTTTATTGGTTGAGTAGAATGCATGTAGAGAGAGGTGTACCTCATATTTGGAATTTTTTTTAGGTTGGTCATGGGAAAGGGGAGCATGATGGAATAGGTGCATGTGTAAAGATAACACTAGTTAAAGAGCAATTGAAGATTTCAGGAGAAAAAATTTGTGATAAACATTCTATTGTTGATTAGTGTAGTTCAACATTGTCATAGGAAGGGACACTTGATTCAACAGTGCATAGATTCTTTTGGTTGGTTGAGGAGGGTACAGTGAGAGGAAGATTGGATTGTCATATGATCAAAATTTCTTGAAAGATGCATTCATTTCAAAGTTCACATGTAAGCACATAGACCATTTGGACATGAGAGTTGGCTTGTTTTTTTCAGAGTTGTATTCAGTGCGAGTGAAATCAATGCAAGTCAAGTGATTGGGTGGATGCATGGGTTCCAAATATCTAACTCCTTTATCTCAAACTATATCCATGACAAATCACACAATTGAAAGTTGAATTGATTACAATAGACTTTCAGATCTACTACACCTAGGACATGTTTTTGCAATTGTTGCACTGGAGGGGAATGAAGAGAGATCAAACTAGTGGTTGGCTTGATTTGTGTAGGTAAAGCATAAGCTAACACAACTGATGGAAGATGATGATGGGTTTGTGTATCCTACAGGTTTAGTTGTGGTTTTAGGAACTTGGTTGCAAACATACATGATTAGAAAGAATGGCATACCTGCATTTGAAGACTACGAGAAACAAAAAACCATTCTCATGTATTTGCACCTTGTTATAGCAACAAATGTTATGTTTTTGAAACATCATTCCAAACCGAAGACAAAAAAACTATGGACACTTAGTAATGTTGATCATGAAGAAATATTGGATACTCTTAAGCAAAGAGATGACCCTTCAAGCACACTTGAATATCATATTCAAGAATGGAAGGTACAATGCTTAGGTTCATTATACTTAGGTTCATTAGTGTACTTTATTTAATATTGATATTTTGCATACTATTGCAATATAGGTGTCTTTAATAGTGATATTTGGTATGTACTTTTGTGATATTTTTGGCACGATTGATCATGTACCCACTACAACAATAGTTAGCTTTGATCTTTTCGAAGAGGTATCTGAAAAATTATAATAATATAGATTGGTTATTCAAAACATCTCTTATAGTTTGCATTACCATCTCATCATCAATTAGGTCATTTAGAATAATATAGATTGATTATTCTAAGCATCTTTTATAGTTTGCATTACTAATTCATCATCATTCAAGTTGTTTAGATTAATATAGATTTGTTAATCTAAGCATCTTTTCTATTGTGAAAATATAGATTTATCATTTGATAACTTTTGTGATATTTTTGGCACGATTGATCATGGACCTATTGCAACAATAGGAATATTTGATCCTTTCAAAGAGGTATGCCACAAATTATAATAATATAGATTGCTTATTCTAAAAATATTTTACTATTTACATTACTATCTCATCATAAATTAGGTCATTTAGAATAATATAGATTGGTTATTCTAAGCATCTTTTATAGTTTGCATTACCAACTCATCATCCTTCAGGGTGTTTAGATTATTATAGATCTATTAGTCTAAGCATCTTTTCTATTGTGACAATATAGATTATCATTTGACAACTTTTTTGATATTTTTGACATGATTGATCATGGACCTATTGCAACAATAGTCAACTCTGATCCTTTCAGAGAGGTATGCGATAGATTACAATGATATAGATTGGTTATTCTAAGCATCTTTTATAGTTTTCATTACCAAT
>VDFB02057456.1:0-24045 GCA_007258455.2 Sequoia sempervirens
TCCATAACTATAAGGATAATGTAACATGGAATAAGGTTGATGGCATCTTTGCCTGCAATTGTATTGTTTTCTACACAATATACTATTTTTGGATTTTATATATTTACCGCACTTCGACATAAAGTGGCACAAACTATATACTAGCACTTGCACCAATGAGGCGCAATGCTTACGCCGATAGGCTGATATACTTTGGTATTTTTTATTAGTGACAAAATCCATGGAGAAGAAATGAGCGTGACTGCTGTCTTGGGGAATGTGTTGTCTGGAACTCATATTGACTTTATCAATGCTCCCATATAAATCTTATTCATTCTTTTTTTTGTAACACAAGTTCTTGGGTTCCAAGCTTAGAAGAATGTATAACGAACATCACCCAACCCAATATTCTATTTCATTATGAAGATTTTCCTTTTCCAGTATCCTCTCTGCCTACGCCCAAAAGGGAGCTTTGGAATAGGATATGGACATCCATCAAAGCATAAAAGATGGAGGCATTTGGTCAAATAACTTTGAATATATAGTGACTGATTGGAAATTCCCCCCTCATTCATTCACTCCATCTCTCCTGCTCTATCTCTATCTCTCTCCTTCTATCTCCCTCTCACTCCTCTCTATCTCTTTCTACCCATATCATTTTCTACCTCTATCTTCTTCTCTCTCAATATATCTCTATGTCTCTTTCTTTATCCCTCTCTATCTCTATATATCATTTACTACATGTATCTCTCCATGTCTCTACTTCCCTAGGTCCCTTTCTATATATTGAGCTATCTCTCCCTCTCTAGCCCTCTTCTTTCTCTCCCTCTCTACCCCCTCTTCGCTCTCCTCCTCTACCCATCTCTCCCTCTCTCTCTCTCCCCTCTCTTCTCTCCCTTCCTCCTTTACATATCTCTCTCCCTTTGTCCCCCATCTACCTATATCTCTCCCTTTCTCTCCATCCCTCTCTCTATCTCTCCCCATCTCCCCCTCCCTCACTCCCTCCCTATCCACTATCTATCTCTACCTCTCTCTCCTTTCTCTTCCCATATATCTATATCTCCTTTCTCTTCCCACATATGTCCATCTCTCCCTCTTTCTCTCTCTCTATCTCCCCCTCTATATCTCTATCACTACTTGTCTATGTTTTTCCATCTCTTTGTTTCTCTCTATCTCTCCCCCTCTCTATATATATCTTTGTATATCTCTCTCTCTATCAATCTATCTCACCATTTATATCTCTCTATTTATCCTCTTCCTATATATTTCTCTATCTCTTCCTCTCTATCTCTCCATCTCTATCTCCCTATCTCTCTCTATCTTTATCTTCATATCTCTCCCTCTCTCACTCTTTGCGCCCGCCCTCCTTACCCCCCGCCCCCTCTCTCTCTCGCAAACATAACATGAGCCTGTTGGCAATAGAGCTTGATAATCTTCCTCATTCAAAGGATTTTTTCAATTGTGTTTCAATTCCTGTAAGTGGATGCATAGTTGATTTGAAGCTATCACTTCTTCATTGGGATCTTTGTTGCAGAACCAATATCAATTTTCTAAATTGCCTATCAATTGACCTCGTGTACTGCACAAATGCATGCAAAAATAGACCAAAATTTTTCCTAACTTTCCTTCCACAGCTCTTCGATATATTCATTACACATCCAAAATATGATTACTAATAATTGTGGATGTCACGTCCATTTTGAATGACTGAGACACTTGTACCCGCTGCTCATTCACACGCTTTCGTACACACCATTTTGAATGCCCCCAATTAAACAAATTCTAATTTTGAATGCTAAATTTTATTTTATTTTCATGTCGTTTGATGACGTTGTAGTTGCAACTGCCCTGGCAGACATGAATGCAGAAATGTGGAAGCATATACAAGGTGCGTGAACTGTTTGACAGAATGGCTGAAGAAAAAGTGATCGTAGGGACTGCGATGCTTGTAGATTATGAACACAAATGGATTTGTTAAAAAGGCTTTTGAAGCTTTTAAGCAAATGCAACTGGCGGGTGTAAAGCCAGACTCCACAACCGTTCCAACATCCTCCTTGACTTGCACAAAATGGGTTTGTTAAAAACGACTTTGAAAATTTTAAGCAAATGCAACTGGCAACCGTGAGGCCAAATTCCACAACCTTTCCTAAAATCCCCTCTGCCTGCGCCAAAATGTAAGTTGTGCAACAGGGTATGAACATCCAACAATCATAAGGGGGAATTTTTATCATATGTTATAGTAGCAACTATCGTCATAGTCGAGCATGCAAAATGCAAAGCATAGACAAGGCACATGAATTGTTTGACAGAATGTCATATGCAAAGTGCAGCAGCATTGACAACGCCCGCGAATTGTTCAACAGAATGCCTCAAAGAATTGTGGTCTCATGGAATGAATTAATTCCAGGGTATGCACAAAATGGATTAATTGAAGAGGCTTTAGATGGAGTCTGGCTTTACAACTGCCAATTGCATTTGCTTGAGAGAGGGAGGGAGAGGGGTTGTTCGAAAGAAGCACCGCATTACCCCCAACTCTAAAAAGGCAGTTGGTGAGCATCATGGACTTATCGCTTCCCTGATAATTAGCATTGAGGGTTATACACTCGGTGCCCACAACCAGAGCATACGAGTCTGGGTAGAGGCGGAAGAGATCCTTGGCCATGTCGAGGCCGATGACGTTTGCGCTGCAGCCCATACCAGAGATGTTGAAGGTCTTGACGTTCTCCTTCATATTGTAGTGGTGGACGATCCAGGGCACGTGCGAGGGAGCCAGAGTGAAGGTCGACACGGTCACGATCAGAATGTCGATCTGCTGCGGATGGAGCCGCGTTTTAGCGAAGAGGTTGTCGAGTACGGCCGTGAAGCACTCGCGCATCTCCAACTGCGCCTCCGCTAAGGTTGCCTCCCCCTTCTCGTTGAACAGGAAGTGGAAGGCAACCGTCTCGTCCCCCAACCCAGACCGCAGAAACACCTTCCATTGTAACTCCAGATGTTCCACCACTAGCGGCTGGTATTTACAAGAAAAATATATGCTCGTCTCTACGTTCATCTTTCGATCATCCGACACTCCGTAGCAGCTGTAGTCCACCAGGTCAAAATGCGCAGGGAACATGGCAGTGTGGGGTCCCCCGTGGGGTTTCCGGCGTCAGACTGCTGGAAATCCCGGTGCGGTTCCCCCACGTAAATAGCCTATCGGCTAATAATCCCACCGATAATCCCACCGCAAATAAACATATTGGTGTCATCAGACGTTGTTCAGATCAAATTCTTCCAAACATCGAAGACCAAAGAGGTGAATATCCCACCGTGTTAATTAATGCATTGATAATTCTAATACGTTAATGGTTGAGCTTGAACAACCCTGGGAGCGGGTCTCACACGTAAACGGGAGGCGTACGTTAATTGAGAGAATCTGGAACAAAATAACAATTGGGTCTATTTATTGAGGCTCAATTCGAGTTGTTCTTCAGTACATCTGTTGGTGAATTCAAAATGAAAAATTTCATAGTGTTAGCGATAGCGTTAGCCGTTCTGGTTCATCCTTCGCGTCAGATGAGTAGGCATCAAGTATTGTCGAAATTTGTAGAGAAGAGGAGGTCTGGAGTGAAGAGGGAGGCCGAGGAATGGGTAGCTCCTTCCATTAGCACTGAATATGGATGGAAGGTCAATCAATACGCTCAAGATGGATTGCAGGAGAATGACAAAATAACTGCTCTGCCTGGACAGCCAACTGGAATAACGTTTGCACAGTATGCGGGATATGTGACGGTTGATGCAGAGGCGGGGAGAGCACTTTTCTACTATTTTGCAGAGGCCACTGAAGACCCATCTACAAAGCCTCTGCTCCTCTGGCTCAATGGAGGTATTCTCCTGTCCATATATTTTACTTAATTTTTCATTAAGATTGATTAAAAGTTAGAGTTTTACAAGTTAGTGACTGTTTAAGTTTGTCTCTATCAGGGCCGGGATGCTCATCTTTTGGTTTTGGAGCAATGACAGAATTGGGTCCATTCCGCGTACAACCAGATGGCAAAACTCTTTCTAACAATCCATACGCATGGAACCAAGGTTTTACATAGATTACCCACGCTTCATAATGTTTTTTAGAGATATTTTATAAATATTGGTATCTACAGTTGGTTATAATCACTTATATCAGAAGTTTTTTCCCACTGAAAAAGCCATTGTTCAACATCACCTACAGATTCCTCAGCATTCATTTAACTTTTGTATTTTGCAGTGGCAAACACCCTGTTTTTGGAATCGCCTGCCGGGGTTGGATTTTCATACTCAAATACCACCTCTGATTATCAAAACGGCAACGATAATAACACTGGTATTTCAATTGATAAATTATGAAGAGATTTTTTGACATGAATGCATACAGTGAAGATCTGTTGATAAAAATAATGTTTCAATTTTTATTTACTAACCATAGCAAATGTTTTTCATGGAATGGAATGTGTAAATAGCTCGAGACGGGTACACGTTTCTTCTGAATTGGTTTGAAAGATTTCCACAGTATAAGAATCGAGATTTCTATATAACAGGGGAAAGCTACGCTGGTATGTCAAGCAATTCTATAATATCTGAACACAGAAAACTCGTCTTCATGATATAAATAAACTCTGTTCTGGTCTCTTATTTGTGCGCGCAGGGTACTATGTACCTGAATTAGCAGACACAATTCTTAAGAATAACAACTCCAGGACATCTTTCATAAATCTCAAGGGAGTTATGGTGCGGTTACCTTCCCTTCCCGTTTTACTCTAAAACTGGCCTATTGTGCATGTCAACAATATTTATGCATTTTTAAAAATCTTTCAAACTGCAATAAATCTTAATTTTAAGATATAGTTGAACAAGTATATATACATATAGTATTAATGACCATTTACATGGGAAAATATATGCTGAACAATATCTATTTATATTGTAAATTATTTGGAATTCATATTCATTTATTCAAAAATTGTGTTGTATAGATTGGAAATGGAATAATGAATGATGAGACAGATCATTGTGGTTCTATCGATTATGCGTGGACACATGCATTGATGTCAGATGAAGATTATGAAAATGAGCGTTGCACTTCATCTTCTTTGAGTTATACAACTCGCAACAACACATTTATGTCTCGAGCAGACTCTACTGATGGAGAGATAAATCCCTATAATATATATGCCCCACTTTGTCCTTCCCATCCGAACCCCATTTGGGCATCTTCTACTTCTTTTGTAAGTACATAAACATGTTTTTAAAAAAAAATTGGAATAGAAATTTCAAAGTAGTAATGTTATCTATCATATTAATATGTTATATGTTTTAAATATATATATATATGCCCTATTCTCTTTATTACAGGTTGATACCCCAACAAATGGATTAGATGGATTTGACCCATGTAGTCCTGGTTATGTATTTACCTACCTTAATACCCCAGAAGTACAAAGTGCTCTTCATGCAAATGTAACAAGCTTGACTTATGAATGGACTGAATGCAGGCATGACTATATGCATTTGACATTTCCAAATAAGGATGTTTATTTGTTTGATCTCACAAAGTTTAAGACTTGGAAGATTACCATCTAATGATTTTCCAATCTTCTTCTCTAAATAGTGGCGTACTTTCATACACCATCTCTGCAACCACAATGTTTCCAATATATCAAAGAATGATGGCAAAAGGATTGACAATACTAGTCTATAGGTATAAAGGAGAAAAAATGTTATTATTAAAAAGTTTTTAATGATAAAGATTCTATTTCAATAACTAATTAGCGATAAATACTTTTGGTTGTAGCGGAGATGTGGATGCAGTGGTGTCTGTGACTAGCACGAGATATTCCATCAATGCATTAAAGCTTCCAATAGAGGAAGCATGGTATCCTTGGATGAATGGAGAGTTGGATGTGGGGGGTTATAGTATAATTTACAAGGGATTGACATTTACAACTGTGAGAGGAGCAGGGCATGAAGTGCCTAGTTATCAACCTTCTAGAGCTTTGACCATGACCAAAGCCTTTTTAGCTAGCAAGCCTTTGCCATCATAATAAGTCAACTTTTGACATTTAATAATTGCATTCAAATGATTTTATAAATATCATTATATATGTACAATCTATTTAAGATAGAGACCACTAAAAAATCTTATTGTTGACTCCTATTTACATATTTGGGCATCAAAATGTATTGTATACATTTGATTCATTATGATATTTAAATATGAAAATATACATTTATAAGATTATAATATTATTAAATATAAAATATCAAATTATATAAAAATAATAGGTATAAGTTGTAGTTTTTTGTTATATTAGCTTTTTTAATAAAAAAATATAATAAATAGATATTAAATATATAATATTTATCTGTGTGAAACTCTATTAATTTCTAATTTGATATAGCTTAGTGCTAATAGATGAAATTGCATTTATTATTATTCAATTATTGGTTAAAATATAAATAGAGCTACATTAACAATATTATAATGTTAGTTTAATTTTAATACGAATTAAATTTTTAATATATTAATATAGAATAGAGTGATGCTCCACTCCACATTGGCCCACTACACTCTTGGGGACACTAGAGAGGTAGGGGAAGAAGCACCTTCTCTCTTCTCTAATAATGAAATTTCAACAAGTGCAAGTATTTTGGGGTGGCCTTTCAACCCTCTAGAAGTGTCACCGTAGATGAGGAGGTTTAGACTCAATTGGTTGGTTGAGGAATTGAGGGTTTCCTCTATATATGGGGAACTCGATGGAAAATATCACTACCATTAGGATGATTGGCTAATAGACACCATACTAAAATCATTCTATTCTCTCCTTATATTTATTAATTATATTATTAAGGGTGTATATGGGGCCCTAGCCCAACAATAGTACAAAAATTCACTATAATTGATATATCAATTACACCATCAATTGAGACTTACATCTATAGCTTATAAAAATACATCCAAAGTATCAAATTAAAGACCTACAAAATACTAATACTGAGAACCTATACAATTAACCCCTTATAAAGACTAAATAAAAACATACAATTCCAAGAAAACATAAACATTCAAGAATCTATACAAAAATACTAACCACCAAATAGTAGTGAGGAAACATAAATCAAACATGAAAAGATACAACATTATCTTTTAGCTATAGTGAAATACCAAGAATACTATACTAGATCACCATAAGAACACAAATATTTACAAACCAACTCTAAGGGACACACAAAGTAGCCCATTTCTTTGAAAACATATTATAAATTCCACTCCCAAGTATTGGAGTGATTTTGAATAAAGAAGCAAATGAATCATTCTTATAAATAACACAATGAAGCTTAATGTCTTGTATAACCTCAATTATTGGCTCCAACTTGGTAAACATTTTATCATCTATAAGTGGTCAATGTTCCATTGTGAAATGAGAGTTTAAAATATGTTGAACTATCATCCCTACATCTTGAAAGAATGCTTTTAATATTTGATTATCAACCTATAATTCATGGATATCATCTTTTATCTTCTTTATGAAATCACCCATAGTGTTTTCTATAGATCCCTTCTTCCAAAGAAGCCTCTCAAATATCTTAAAAATATATATTTAAATCATACCACACAACTTAATTTACAATGTCTGATCCTCCTTAATTATAGGTTCCAATACATTCCAATCTTTAGCCTCTTTTCTTTAAGTTAGAATGAAGTCCAATTGAAGCAAAACTTGGTTAGCTAGGATAAGTGCATGGAAATGGTAAACAAAAAGGATGTCAAAAGTGGCCACTTTTTTCTAAAATCAGCTAAAACTAAACTTGGATGAGTAATTTGAGATTCATGCACTCAAAATTTGAAGATACAAAAAGAACAAGAATTGTAGTACTCTGAATCTAGTTTCTAAAATACTAAAGTTTTTCAAAAATAGTAAAAATAAAGAGGATAAAATGTTTTGCACACACAAAAGTGTTCATGATTTTTTAGTCAAATATAACATAGCATTTGGTGTGCATCCCTCTATTTTTTTTTATTGTATTTAGTATTTTGAAAAACCCATTGGTAGAAATATAGTTAAGAGTGAGTACTAGAAGTTATATATTTTTTTGTATTTTTTATGGAATATATATTTATTTATAATTTTTCAAAGTGGATGCATCTTGAAAATAACATTACTAAGTGTGTGTGTCACATAACTTGCACTAAAATAAATGAAAATATTTTTTTCAATGTGTAAAGAATGAAATGTAGAACAATCCTATATAGTTTTTTTCTTTTTAATTTTGACAAGTAGATCAAAAGTTTCAAAGAAAAATTAACATATATGTATTTGAGAAATATAGAAACGTTAGTAAAAGAAACTAAAAATAAATATGTTAATGTACTTTGAATATAAAAAATTATATGATTGAAATCTTAGAAGATGTGTAAAATTTTGGTGGTTATTTTATTAAAAAATATTAAATAATGTGTAAACCTAATTATGTGCAATTTGACAAATGAGAATGAAGATAAAAAAACACATGAAATGGAGGAAAATAAATAGTCCAAATCTATAGGCTCGTTATCCAAACCTATTCCAAATAAAAATGGTAGGAATATTTTTTACTTAAAAATGTTCCCACATTCTATGAATCAAGAAACACGAGTGTGTTTTGTGCTAAAAAAATGTGAGCATATTTTGTGCTCCACAAAACACGAGCATGTTTTGTGCTACAAAAAATGTGAGCACATTTTATGAAATATGAAACATACTCAGATTTGTTTACTCTCACCCTCTCTTTCTTTCACTCTCCATGTCTATCTCTCCCTCTATCTTTTTATATCTCTGATGCAAGAGCATCCAGTGGTGTAGGGAAATCTTGCATCACCCAAAAAAATTGGTCTTTATTTTCTTTAGTTGTTTTGAGTCCCATGATGGCAATTAACGGGTATAAGACTATTAGGTGTCAAAAATAGCAAAAAAAAAGCACTTACTATATTTAGTAAGTCATCCAAAACAGGCTCATATGGATGCGAAAATTTACCCCAAGGAGCAGAGCTGAAAAAAATTCCAGTTGCAAAAGAATCACCTCAATACCCTGCATGGTTTGGGAGATATAAAAATTTGGAGGCCCCGAAATAGCTCAACAGGTGGTTGAACCGACCTATGGTTGGTTCACATGTTATAGGCTCATTGAGATCTTTCCAACGATATGCAATAATAGCAAATCAGACACCTGGATCAAAAGTTATGACCTCGCGAAGTTGGTACTCTAAAAAGTAAATTCCATTAAAAATATCTTCCTAGGCTAGAAATCAAAAGGCAGGACTTTTGGTGCCAAAACAAAAAGGAGAAATTTTTACTTTCTAGAACATTCTAGGCAGTTATTGGGGAAAATAAAAAGGGTTAAGTGGGGGTTGTAGAAGGTGGCCCTAATAGTGCAGATTGTGGCTCTGAATAGCAGATTTTATTTTCAGAGTTGATTTTGTTGTAATGAATCAAGCCCATGAGGCTGTAGCATGTAAGTTTTGAATTTTTAATTTCATTTTCTGAAAATAATTGAAAGTGAATCTATTTTTTGTCTTGCATCTTTTGTGTTGGTATCTGTTGTTATTTCTGTGGGTTTTGGGCGGTGTGGCCCTCATCAATCTTTCTCACTGTCTTTATGTCTCTCTCCCTCCCTTCCTTAGTCTCTTTATCCTCCCTCTCTTTATCTCTCCATATCCCATTTCTCTCCCTACCTCTCTCCCTTGATTTTTTCTATCTATCTCTCCTTCTCCCCTTTCCATGTACTTATATCTCATTCTAACACTCTCTCACCATTTATTTGTGTTTCTCTCCCTCTCCTTATTTATCTCTATCCCTCTCCCTATCCATATTTCTTCCTACCCCTCTCTATCTCTCTATCTCTCCCTCTCCCTCTCCCTATATCATTTTAATTTCTCACTTTAACTTTAAATGTTTCTCTTCCTCTCCGTTTCTCTCACACACTCAAACTATTTATCTCCCTCTCCCTCTCTATCTCTCATTCCCTCTCCCTCTATCTATTTATCTCTTTATCCTCCCTTTCTCTTTATTTCTCTCCCTGGTCTTTATTTCTCTTCTCTCCCTATCTCTATTGAATTCTCCCTCAATATATCTTTATATTATGTGTTGTGTTATGAGATTCATGACCCAAAATTCACATTATAACATCATTATTTGTAAAAGATACTGAAATATAATAATGTCTTACTCTCATGTTTCAATAACCCCAATTAGGTTTGCTCCTAGTTTTATTAGTTTTCATTCTAATCAAATGACAATAACTATATGTTCTCTTTCCACAATTCATGTTCAACTCAAGCTTAGATCTCATAATACTATTTTACATGATACAAACTCCAAATTTGACCATGAGGTCACACTACATGTCTCTCACTCCCAAATGTGTGATATATATTAGCACCTTGGAAATTATTAGAAATGTTGACAAGGTGAGAAGATATTTAGTGTCATTGTATCACCAAACTCTTAATAACCATTCCAAAGGTCTTGAGTTTATTTAAGGGATTTTGCATATAATTCACAATGATTTCCTAGATTTAATTGTTTTTCGTTCAAGGAATTAATGACTCCTAGTCTAATGTGACTCGTAAAAAATTTCCATGTCCATTTCATTGATAATCTTCATATGTTCAATACATATATGGCCACTAGCTCTACACAATCTAGAGATGCATGCTTCATCTTCTATATTTCACTCACCTTCACATGTCATGCACTATGGATTTCTTGGTAGGCACCTTGGAACCTCCATCCCCTTTGGTTCACATATATTCTCTCACAAACCTTAACTTCTTCCAATGTAAGTATATCTCCTATTATCTCACACCTTTTGCATAAAATAGAGCTTATAATCAACCAACTTATGCAAAATGTAGGACACTTTCAACATTAGCTCACTTGCTATCCATATCTTCTACTTAACCTCTCATCCCACCATACTATCATTCTAGCCCCCATTACTTGTCCATACTTGTTATCCTACTTCACACAAGCTTTGAGGTGCCTCACTATGAAAAGTACAATGACAAGGGTGATCTACAAACGTGTTCATCTTTACAACCTTGTGTAGTGACTATTTTCTCACAAAACTCTTTTCATAGTCAAATTGAAATATGTCACACTAGGTTGATTTTTGTCACTCCTTGATCATTTAATAAATTATTTAGAGCAATTAGTAAATAAATTATTAAAAAAAAATCAACTAATATTGGCCCCCAAGTCACCTTTATTGACCTAGTGTGTTGCAAGTAGGGTTTTTATGAAAAATTAATTGATTTTATATTTAGATACCAATCCTTGTTCTCTGACATTCCATATATGCCTTCCTAGTTTATATCTACAAAAGGTTTTTATAAGAAAACTTTTTCCTCTAGACAAGGATAATTTTTTTTACTAACGACATATTCCTCTTTTGCATGACTTTTCACAACCCTTTGCAACTATCAACAAAGTGTCAACCAATTCAGGGAACCCACCCTATAGGTTCCTACTACATCATCCATGGATTTTTCTTCACATAATAACTATAAAAGCAATAAATAAAATATTTAAAATAATTCTCCTGCTATTGTAAATAACACTCCTACCATAAGACCTACAATTGCACTGGCTATTTTTTTGTTTAAATCTCAAAGAAACTGACAATTCATAAAATTAACCAAATATCTCTATTAAATATTGGAGAAAATCCTAAAAAGAAATTATTTTAGTTTTTTCTCATTCGACAACTAGACAATGTCAAACCCCTCTAACCTTCATATGATATAAAGGCCTTTTTCTAATACTATAGAGTCTCTATCCATGATATTGAATGATGCTTTCATCTTAAGAACATAATACAAGATATTATCAATTCAAATATCATTTCATGGAGATTTATCATTTTTAAATGTTCTAATATCCTTTACAATCTCATCCTTAGAGATATCTCTAGCAATCCAATCACCATCCTCCTCTTTCATTTATCCTTTATAAATTTAAATGTATGTGTTTATGCTTTATGTGTCTCAGAAATACAATAAATGAAATTTTGATTCGAATTGATGTTATATAATGATTTTTTCTATGGAATATGATGCAAATGGTTGTAATTGATTCAACTAACTACTATTGCAATGTTCTAAATTAGATGTAGGGACAAATTCAATCCTCTAGAAGAGAGGGGAGGTATCACTCAAGAGAAGACCTTGGTTTGGTAACCCTTAATAAGTCTTATAGATCTTTCAGACACTCACCTCTAGTTTAGTAATGTCAATTTAGTAGTCTGGAAATGGTAAGTTCACCTTACCTTTCTTGAGTATGGTTTAGATGATGCTATAATCTTGTTTCTGAATTTTTTGAATTTAGGGAATGTGTTTGAATCTCTTATCTTGTGTGATTTTTTCCTTATGTGTTTATATTTAAATCAATGAGATATATACATAAAATATATATGTATATATGCATGTATCTATGATAAACTCATGCACATGAGTAAATACGTGCATGAGTATACGTAGATAGCCGTATCTATGCATGCACTCATGAATGGATTACCCATATGCATGGGAATATCGATAAGTAAAATGGGACATATATATATACACTTCATGTATATATGTCGATTGATAGGAATTCTGACTATATGTGTTTAATTATCAAAGCATGATATATATATATAGTATATGAATATATATATATATATATTAACATATGCATATTTATTGATAAGTAAAAGTCCATATGAATATATTGATATATATACATACATATATATATATGCATATGTTAATATACAAAATATGTGAATATGTATATGTGTATTTGAATTTTGATTAATACGAATTTATAAGTGGAGATATATATAAATATATATATGTATATATACACATATATGCATGTTATGTATATATATAATATATATATTATATATGTTAATGAATTCATATAATCAATGTAATGTTAATGTGCACATATCATAGGAAATAAAACATATACAAATTATGAAACATGGCTTATATACTAAGTATTAACCGTTGGAACAGGAGAAAGTGCACTTCATATGATAATGGCACATAAGTTAAAGAAGGAATGAAATGTATTAAGTGCTAGGAAATAAATCATAGGTAGCACTATTTTAAAGGGAATATGGAAACCAAAAGAAAAATGTACTATGAGTAAAGCATAGAAGAATTAGTCAAACATAGAGAATGAAACAATGAATAACAATGCATAGCGAACGTTGAACTAGTCTTGAAACAACAACCAAGAAAATAGGGCGTATGAGGAAATATGTGGCACTAAAGTATGAATTATTCTCATATTTTAGAAGTATAATTTACATTTAATTTCCTATGTATGAGGAAAGTGGATTTAGAGAATTAGTCAAGTAAGAAGCTCGCTGGGAATGGTCAACCTGTAGAAACATTATCCTTGCATTTTTTTATCAAAACACTCTACTGTCATGAAATTGCAGTGACTGGCTGAGTATGAGAAAATCATCATCATTTTTATTCTGCCACCTTGAATCTTCATAGCTAAGTCAAACATTTTAGGGTGAGAAGTAGCAAAACAAAGAGCTTGTTTATAGCCTTAGAGTGCTCAAGTTTTTTTATAAATAGGGGAGCATTCTTCTTCATTGGGAAGCATTCTTGCATTCTTGTTTTATGTATTTTCTAAGAGTTACTTTGCTGCAATAATGAGTTGAGAGTTGTGAGGTTTTAAGAGTGATTTTATTGAGGTTAGAGTGATATTTCTTTGTAGGAATTGTCCAAGGGAAGGAATTTCAAACTATTTGGTGGAGGTTGGCTAGGAAACTTGTTTTATCAATTGGAGCTATTTGATTATAGGCATGCTAGTTCTCTACTCTGTTTTTATACTTTACGTTGGAAATATTTCATGATTTGTGTGTGTTGCTTGAATTATTTTTCCAAAGAGGAATATATATGTTAAATATTTGGGTATGTGCAGGATCATCATGGAAAAAACAGGCCCTTAAGTGGCAAAAAACTCAGAAAATTTAGAGTTAGGCAACTTGATGTAAAAATTTGAATAAGTTATCTATATTATTTCAAAAATATGTAAGAATAGAATTTGTGAAAAATTGAATGTAGTTTCTAAACTACTAGGTTTATTTAAAAAAAAATCTATTTGCTGAAAATTTGAAATTTCAATGCAGTAGTACTTAAATTTCAGGGAAAAAATAAGAAGTAGGTGTCTGTCTGACCACCCTAACCACAATAAATTGATAATATTTCTTCATAATATTTTAGATATAAGTAGAGGACTCATGTCCTGATGTGATGCATATATTTTTG
Source organism: Sequoia sempervirens (assembly GCA_007258455.2). Classification (NCBI taxonomy): domain Eukaryota; kingdom Viridiplantae; phylum Streptophyta; class Pinopsida; order Cupressales; family Cupressaceae; genus Sequoia; species Sequoia sempervirens. The sequence continues at coordinate 14,303 of VDFB02057456.1, forward strand.
TAATTTTTTTCCAAGTGAATAATTAATTATGAATTTTTTATTACAACTTTTAAAAAATAAAAAACTCGTATGTCTAACCACCTTAACTTTGTCAAAACTTCATGAAATTATTATTATTTTATTTAATCCATAGTATGCGAAGTATAGAATGTGACGCATGTTTCAGATTCAAAAAATGTGATACTGTTTGAAAGTTATAGATGGTTTTCAATCAACATATCAATTAGGACTTTAGTTGTAATTCAAATAGAAAATAAATAATAATTATTTATTAAATTCAAAGTAAAGCATAATTTATATTGGTGGAAAGCTGAGAATCCCCTTTAAAAACCCTTTTCGTTTCATCAATTTTGGGTAAAAAAAAAGTCGTTATCCACATACCCTACCAAAACCCATCATATCGCCACTTTTTGGCCCATCATGATCCTGCACATACCCATTTTTATTTACTTCATGAAAAGTATGAAAGAAGTTGAGATGTTTGTTAAACCCATATATGGAGATTATATTAGCATATTATATATGTAAGAATGACTGCTTGAGTGTTTTACTATAGAATATGTTAAGTCAAGCTTATACAACTATAGTTTTGTTTATAAGGAGGTTTGTGAATGTTTGATTTATGATTTAGTTTGAATTACCATAGTGTAATATTTTAGTAAGTGAATATAGGTTATTATTGGGGTTAGGATAATCTAGTGAAGGGGATAGCCTATGCATAAATATGTGTGGTAATTACAAATCGAGCTAGGAAGGTGTGTGAATAGGATGACTCTCACTCGAAGTAATTGAGTGTTGAATTATTTGGCCAAAGTAGTGTAAGTTGCCACTATTTACACTATCAATTCACTGTGATCTAGTTATGCATTCTAGTTATGGATTTTCATACACATAGGTTGTAGCCATTGTATGGTAAAGTTCTAGTTTGTGGGACACAACATCAAGCTCAGGAAAAGCTAGTATTATGGGGTTACCAAACAAATCTCTTCATCAAAGGGTAGGGCCATCTTACTTATTAGGTAGATGTGCGGGGGACTACAATAAGTCTGTGGTTGGTGGAAAAGTGCTTGAGTGATGCTTCTCCTCATCAGTTGGTGGCCAAGATTTGAAGGGGGATTACTCAGACCATATGTATTTCTAATGCTTAAAGCTTAGAAGAGCTATGTATGTACTTTTTTACCCATTTATATGGAATATTGTAAACATGATTGTTAAACTTGAGTTTATCCAATATGAAACCAATACTTTGGAAAGATTTGTGAAATTACAATGAAATGCAATGGAAGTTTGGAATAGTGTTTATTTCAAATGTGCATGTTATCTAAATTATAGAAAAGAAAATTTTATTGCTATGTGATGGCATCAAGGTTTATTCACTTGTGGGTAAAAACTTAGTAATTTTTTTTAGTAGAACATTGGGCATGCTACATGCAATATCAGAGCTACCAGGTTTAAACTTTGGAACTTATGTGCTCACTATTTTTTCCCTCCAACAGATGTAAACAAGTCTAATATTTGGAATTTTTGTGCTGGGATGGTGCGAATCAAGATGACTACAAGAAATTCAGTGATTGGAAATGAGCACTACCCACGGGCCAAGAAGGAAAGAGAAGTCCTTGTTCATATCATAGAGGGAACCAACTATGACAATGCCATTTGGCTAAGCAATACTGAGAAAAAGTCATGCCATATCACTAATTATCCAAGAGAAGAGAAGGGTGAGCAATGAAGCCAACTTCAACTATTTACCTCCTATCTCTTTGGAAAAATTAGACTCATTATCACTTTCTAGGGATATTCCCTCAGGATGTAGTGTCAGTCAAGTAATGTTGTTTAGAGACCCTCGTGTTATACCCATGGTTGAAATTATTGTAATAGCCACAGATGATGAGTCTAAGGGTTATGTACCTCAAAAAAATGTATCAAAAGATAAATCTGAGGGATACTATCCATTTTTGGATAGAGATGAGCAAAAATTTGAGGGGTACGCCCCACGTAATTATGTATCCAAGAGTGAATCTGATGGATACTCTCCTCTTGACTATCTGAATATTCATTCAATGTAAATCAAAGGTGTAGTAACGAAAAAAGTATCCTTTTTCCTTTACTTGGTTTTATAATTGACATTAAAACTAAATTAATGGTGCCTTGGGATGGCGTTGTAATGTTTTTTACACATTCACATCATTCTAGGGTCCTTATTTAATTAAAATATACTTAAATTGTACCTTTTGCAAAAGTGTTGTTATAAAGTGTTACAACACACTTTCACACTTATCTAGGGTTTCATTAATTAATGGTGGTTAATTGAGTTTAAAATTGGCCCCTTTAATTCTAATTCAAGCCCTCTCTTCAAGGATCTATCCCAACACCCAATAATGATATTGTATGACATTTAATTTGGAAAATTTGATGTCCTGAAAAATGCTACTATGACCCATTCACCTTTATTGGCACAAGGTGTGCTCTCTACATAGGACACCCCTTTCTATGCATTTTTGAGGTGGATTTTTGATGTTATTTCATCCCCCTAAAGCACGGTCCTAGAAATTTGTGCTAGGATCCATTTTCCTTTAGTGGCAAATGGGTTCTCCCTTAATATGACCTCTCTTTTTGAATTTAATTATGGTAGGATCCTTATAATTTTAATACCCAGATTTATAGTCGACTTGAATTATTTGAATTTTGGGGTTAATCTCCTAATTTAGTATAAATAAGGGGTTAATTCACATAGTTTCATCTAAGATTTTCAAGAGAGCATCGTAATACTTTACAAGAGAATTGTAGAGCACTTTAAGAGAAATTCAAGGAAATTTCAAGGTAGATTATGAAGAATTTATTGTAGCAATTCAAAGTCATTTCATCATGTCAAGGGTTTAGTGCATTCATTCATGTTGTTGAGCTAAAGAAGTGGATGCACCATTGAAGATCTACTTGCAACCATTGTTCAAATCACATACAAGGATCTGAGATCTACATTCTTCATGGCCACTACATGTTATATTGCAGATTTGTTTCACAAGACATCATCCAAGGTGACATTATTTACATATTTCATGTTTCATGCTTCATTTCATCATTTGGTTTAATTACCTACAAGGGATTTTACCAAGGAAAACCCCTATTCACTAACAATCAACAATTTTTTCTCCCCGTGAGTGTGTGATTGCAGATTTACAAGTTGATGATCAAGTGGAGCAAGATTTGGAGCAAAATTGTCAAAGAACCGTCAAGTTGTAAAAGTTGTCATCTACATTGCAAGATCATGGAAAGAGCTCTATCGAATTGATTTCCAACTTTCGGGAGCTGGAAACCTAGGAATTAAGAGTGCAAACGTCAAGGAATAGGACCATGATCTCAATTTTAGAAACCCTAACAAAGACCCATTCGCCACTGAAGGTGAATGAGTCCTTTGTAGCTCAAAAACAACTTTTTGACTAGGTACACAAATTTTTATGGTCTAAAAACTTCCCCCATAGTTGCTATAACAATTAGATAGAATCTCTAATTGTTATTTGTATCCTTTTCCCCTCATAATTGAGTGTTATAATAATAAAAAATATCTAGTGGTTTATCATCTTGTTCATTCATGGTGGTAAACCCTACTTTTTCTATTAAACATTTTGGTGAACTCGACTCATTGAATATTACAATTTTCTGATTTTGAAGTCTTTCATTGCATCCTATATTAGATATTGCATTCATTCTACATTGGATTAGATCTCATTTAGGGTTTAAAACTTGCAACTCATTTATGGCTTAGAATTGCATTGTTTTGCATTTCTCTAAATCTAAAAAGCACAAAATAAATTAGTCATTTTGCATATCATTTAGATCTCATGCATTTTCATTTGAAAATAAAAATAAAAATTGCATTTCAAAAGGTGTTATATAGGTCATCATTTTCCCTTCATTTCACTTGCATTAGGTCATCAAATTTTGGAAATTTTTGTCATGAGTTACAATTTGAAATTAGGCACAAAAAGAACACAAAGTAACCTAAAAATTGTAGTTTTCACCTTTTTAAAACCTTGATCTAGGACCCATTCGCCTTTAACTAGTGAATGAGTCCCTCATCAAGTTGAGCCTGTACATTCTAGCATCTGAAAAGAATAAAAAATCACTAAAAAATACCATAAATGTTTCAAAAATACCTAACTAGGACCAATTCACCCCTACTGGAAAGTGAGTCTCTGATCAGATCTGAAACTACATTTTCAAGGATTTGAAATCATTGTTTTATGTTTTTGCTTGTTGTTACATTTTTGTTCCAATTTTTTGATTTTCTGTTTCACCAAATTTAGTGAATTCAGCTTAATTCGCTTCATTTAGTTCATTGTCAAAATTCAAAATTACATTTACAAAATTTCATTTTTCATTTTTGAGCATAGTGTTAATTTTAGTAAATGGCCTTGTTTATATTATGAAAATTGCATAGTTTACTTTTTCATGTTAGCATGTTTCCTTTTAAGAGATGTGGTTTTGATATGGTTACTTGAATGGATTGCATAACTACACCATCCTCTCTTATGAATTCAATTTAGAGTACAACAATGTGGTCATTAAGAAACATGTTAGTCATCCTTCCACTATATTTCTTAGTTATGAGAACATATTAAAGCAAGAGGATCAAACCATTGGCATGATCCTTAATATTGCATTTCCTATCTCAAATCCTATTATCTCTCCCATTGGTGAGGATGATATGATACAATAAGATACAAGCATAGACAATCATGAAAACCATAATTGTTCTTCTCCTGATACCTCTCCTACTAGTGATGAAGGTATCTTGGTGAAAGAATAGACAATCATTGAGAATTATGAGTCCTGATTGTCTCTCTCCTCCTCCCTCTTGGGAAGATATTATGACACAAGAGGATGAGATCATAGAAACCTTTCTAAACATCACCTTACCTAGTCTACATTCATCCCTTTCTTACGAGAATGTTTTAGTGAAAGAAAATGAAATTGTAGATAACCATGAAAATCAAATTTTTCCTTCTCCTAATATCCCTACTCGATGTGAACAACATAGTTTGGTGTTAGAAGATACACTTATTGAGAGTAATGGGAATCTTGTTCCTCCCTTCCCTAATGCTCCTACTATTTGGAAAGATCTATTTGGTAAGCATGAAAGTCATAGTTGTCCTTCTCTTGATATCTCCCCTATTTGTGATGAAGCTACTTTACAAAACACATTCATGGAATGTGATCAACCTCTTAAAAGCTCTCCTACTAGGGTAGAAGTTATTGTACAAGAGAATGAGACCTTAGAGAAAAAGGATGAAATCATGGACAATCATAACAATCAAATTGGACCTTCTCCTAATATCTCTAAAGAAGATATTTTGATAGAAAATCCAACCGATAAGAGTCATTGGAATCTTAGTTTCCTCTCTTCCCCTAAGGAAAACATTACTGATAAACAAGACAATCCAACCATTGATGAATCCCTTACTTGTGATGAAGTCACTTTAGAAGAACAAAATAATGAATGTCATGAACATCTAGTTTGTATTTCTCCTAAAAACTCTCCTCCTAGGAAGGATATCATGATGCAATAAAATGACAACAATAGTAATGTGGCTTCCTCAAGTTATGGTGAAAAGATGACACTAGACTCCCTTTCATTAGAAAGACATCAAACTGAAACCACTAAGGTTATGAATGCACAAGTGTCCATTAGATCCCCCTTGATTATTGGACCTTCTACATACCCTGTGGGACATCCTAAGAATCCTCTAATTATTTATCCACCCTAAAAAAACCTCAAGTTCAAAACAAACCCTTGCTTATTCTCAAACCACCTAAGAATAATGTTTTGCAGCTCAATCAAGTTATAAAACTATTTCTCATACATATAACACGAGGAATAATCCACAACCAAAAAAAAAACCTTCAACATCCCTCCCATTACCTAATCCTATCTTGCCTAGTGCTCCTTGTTTGACTCCAAATAATGGAAAGGAATATAATCTTGTTGAACACGTTAGGAATACTCTTGCTAAGATTTTTGTATGGGAACTGCTTCAAGTATCACCTAGTTATCATAGCATACTCCAAGAGGCCTTGCAACAATTTATGATTCCTTCTAACAATAGTTCAAATGATGTTGCAACATTAATTCAACAAATGAATGAAATGAACTTAGAAATAGTTTTGCACTAGTTTGAGTTACCTCCCTTGGAAATTTAGAAGTATGAAGTTTTCAACATAATATTCCACATTAGCCAAACTATGATAAAAAAAAAACTCTTTTTGACAATGGTTCTACCCTAAATGTATGTAGTGTGAACCTTTTGAAAAGACTTAAAATGAGCAAGAACAATATTAAACCTGATTCTTTATTGATTCAAGGATTTGACAACATAGGAAAACAACCGCTTGGAGTTATCACATTACCTATCAGAATTGGGGAAGTAACATTAAAAACTTTGGTCCATGTCATGGGTATGTGCAGGATCATCATGGAAAAAATAGGCCCTTAAGTGGCAAAAAATTTAGGAAAATTAGAGTTAGGCAACTTGACAAAAAAAAATTGAATAAGTTATCTATATTATTTCAAAAATCTGTAAGAATGAATCTATATAAAATTGAATGTATTTTCTAAACTACTAGGTTTGTTTAAAAAAAGAAAAAATATATTTGGTGAAAATTTGAAATTTCAATGCAGTAGTACTTAAATTTCAGGGAAAAAATAAGTAGGTGTCTGTTTGACCACCCTAACCACAATAAAATGATAATATTTTTTTATAATATTTTAGATATAAGTAGAGGACTCATGTCCCAACGTGATGCATATTTTTTGTAATTTTTTTCCAAGTAAATAATTAATTATGACTTTTTTATTACAATTTTTTAAAAATATAAAAAATCATATGTGTGAGCACCTTAACTTGGTAAAAAATTTATGAAATCCAATTTTTATTTTTTTAATCCTATAGTATGTGAAGCATAGAATGTGATGCATGTTTTGGATTGAAAAACTGTGATACCGTTTGAAAGATATAGATGTTTTTCAATCATCCTATCAATCGGGACTTTAGTCATAATTCAAATAGAAAATTATTAATAATTACTTATTAAATTAAAAGTAACGCATAATTTATATTGGTGGAAAGCTAATAATCTCCTTTAAAAACCCTTTTCGTTTCATCAATGGGTATGTGCAGGATCATGATGGGCCAAAAAGTGGCAATATGATGGGTATGTGGCTAACGACTATTTTTTTACCCAAAGTTGATGAAATGAAAAGTTTTTTTAAAGGAGATTCTCATAATTCCACTAATATAAATTATGCTTTACTTTGAATTTAATAAGTAATTATTATTCATTTTCTATTCAAATTATGACTATAGTCCTAATTGATAGGCTGGTTGAAAAACATCTATAGCTTTCAAACAATATCACATTTTTGAATCCAAACATGTCATACTTTATACTTCTCGTGATACTATAGAATTAAAAAAAAAAAAGAAAAAAGTCGAATTTCATTTTCAATTTTTGACCAAGCCAACGTACCCATTATTACACGAAGTTTTTATATTTTTAAAAAAGTTGTAATAAAAATTCATAATTAATTCATTTACTTGGAAAAAAAATTACAAAAAAAAATATGCATCACATCTGGGCATGAGTCCCCACTTATATCTAAAATCTTATATAAAAAAAAAAATATTATCATTTTATTGTGGTTAGGGTGGTATTCTAGACAGACACCTACTTCTTTATTTTTTCTCTAAAATTTAAGTACCACTGCATTGAAATTTCAAATTTTCACCAAATAGATTTTTTTTTTTAAACATACATAGTAGTTTAGAAACTACATTCAATTTGCTACAAATTCTATTCTTACACATTTTTGAAATAATATAGATAACTTATTCAAATTTTTATGTCAAGTTGCCTAACTCTGATTTTTCTGAATTTTTTTGAAACTTAAGGGCCTATTTTTTCCATGATGATCCTGCACATACCCCAATTTTGGGTAAAAAAAATTCATCAACCACATACCCATCATATTGCCACTTTTTGGCCCGTCATGATCCTACACATACCCTCATTCCTGAGGATCTTTCTTATAATCTCCTTTTAGGAAGACCGTGGATTCATGAGATGAATGGTGTGCCTTCCACTCTACATCATATAATGAAGTATGTCTATGACAACAAAGTTTAGAGACTAAAATCCGATCTCGAACCTGAAAGTTGCTTGATGGCTGAAAGAGATGTACATAACCCTTTGGAAGAATTAGAATCCTATACACCACAAATAGTTACAAAAGAAGAAAAAGAAAAGGAAACAAACATTTATTTAGTCACTAAGCTATTAGAAGATGATTGGGGTTCCCTATATTTCACACCAATATTCATATGAGAATACAAGATCATAAACAAAGAGTCTAAAAAGGGAAAAGAAAAAGCAGTAATGTCAACACACAATTCAACGCAAAACTCAATAGCATCCACCTCAACCACCTTAGAAGAAACAAATTACGCAACAAACTTTGATGTTCAGCTGATTATGAGCAACCATCAAATCCTTTAAAATAAATGAAAAAGCTTTATGGAAGAGGTTATGAACTTATGAAACAACTTGGTTATAGTGGTTCAAAAGGATGTGGTGCTAGAGAACAAGGTATCCACATCCCTATAGAGCCTAACACACAAGAAACAACTCATGGTTTGGTTATTGTCCTTTGATAGAAATCAAACCAACAAACAAGCCTTCACTCAATGTCAACAACCTTACAAAAGAATCCTCTAAGCCAACTTTAACATTAGTGTATCTTGAACTGATAGAAATTAATGCTCCTGATTATTATCCTTTGAAAGACTTGCTTAACATCAATGTCATCACACAAAACAAAAATGATTGGAGTTGATTAGATTTAACACCCTCCTTTCAGGGAGAGTACAAAATCTCACAATCTAAAGAATCTTATGTAAGTATGATATCCAATACTAAGAGATATCATTGTCACAAAATAATGAAACATCTTCTACTATTGATCAAGAGAGTACTTATCTTGTTGAGACTCATCCAAGATCATTTGATATCCCTCCCTCCAAGAACACGAAAGAAATTTTATTACAAGAGTTCATTTTGTAAATATCATAGATTTCATGGTCATTCTACTAATGAATACAAGGTTTTGAGTAGTAAAATCCAACATCTTAAGGAGTTTGGTGCTATCCCTTATGTGGGGGCACCTAATTCCTCTAATGGATACTAATTTTAGCTCATCCTTGTCTTGCACTAAGTGGGGGTAAGGGGTTAGGTAGCCTTATCCTCATTTGTCACTTGTTGTCTATTTTGTCTAGTTGACCACATTTCATGTATATATATAAGAGCAAGCTTGGAATGTGACCAACATGCCTTAAGTTGGCTCGCATGTGACGTACTAAGTTATCTTTAGCATTGTATTTTTGGGGGAAACCCTTCCCTCCTATTGCATGATGTGGCTTATTTCAAAAACATATGACTTGGCATAGGGTTTTCTGAGAAAAGCTCTCATGTCTTCTTCTACTTTAAAGCAATTTCTCACAGTAATGGTGTTAGCAACCGCTTTAAAGTGGGGGCATACATTGACACTCATATTTGACTATGTGATTTTCTTTATTCTTGTGACATGTCCTTTTCTTGGTGATAACATCAATTTTGATTTCCTCCGAGACTGTGATATTTCTTTGACTTATGCTCTCTTGGAGGCATTAAGCACAATGTTCCCTAAGATTGTA